>OX375867.1:72484793-72573050 GCA_947359475.1 Heligmosomoides polygyrus bakeri
TAACCCTTTGAATTTCAGCAGTGACTCTATCGGAGATGAAGGGTAGAACGAGAGGCCTATTTTCTTATTTATACGGGATCTATCGTGAGAGTTGGCGTGAGCTCTCCGATGGCGAGTTGACGCCATAATGGCTATATGGCGTCAACTCGCCATCGGAGAGCTCACGCCAACTCTCACGATAGATCCCGTATAAATAAGATGCCTCTCGTTCTACCCTTCATCTCCGATAGAGTCACTGCTGAAATTCAAAGGGTTATTGTAAGAGCACAACTGCAGGACGACGTTGTCTTAGTGAATATTCCTAATGACAACTTTAGACGGCAGTTGGTACGAAATAGACTCTATGATCAGCAGTACATTTTGGAAGGCTGCGCTATATGCTCAAATGGTAGTTTAGGGGACTGCTCAAAAATAGGAGCAATTTATCAGATTGAGTTTCTGGCATGTAACGCAAAATATATCGGAGAGACGGGAAGGGCACTAGGAATACGCCTAAGGGAACATCTATCTGGGAAACGACGTGGATTGCTCACCAACCCACTTGGAAAACAGGGTTGATGCGCATAACGGTAATGACTACGAGGTGAAATGCACAATTTTGGCCATTGAGGGAGATATTTCCGCGAGAAAAGCGTTAGAGGCGTTCTGGATTTTCGCAAGAAATCCAGTGATGAACAACCGAAAAGAGTGCCTTTCTGTGACGAGTGACTTCTTGCCATTTGTGCCTCATTGTGAACTGTAGACGACCGGTCGTGGCAGTAATGCACAGTGTGCCTCATTCGCCTCTACTGGTCAACTTACGTGGGCGAATCGGCCCCTGCGGTGGATCCAATTGGTGGGTTCGTTTCTAGCATTTGGACTCTTGTTGTTGTCGTGGGTGTAGGTCGAAAATGCTAGGGCAGTTAAGGCGCTTGGTGGGGTAGAGTGCAATTCTAACCTATGCACCACGTTCAGGCCTCCGAAGACGAGGTGAAGTCGAAACGCGTCAGGCCCTGCGAATAAAGGTCCACCTAAAACCTCGTGTGGCACAATATAAACAAACTGACAACTACAGGGAAAGCTCTACTAGCCCGCAGGTAAAGCGAAGAGTCAGCTGTGAGTAAAAGAGAGTGGAGGAAAGAATTTATAAGCGCAGTTGGAGCGCGTCGCTCTGACTGGGTTTATTTGATGGAAAATTTCTCAAAGCTGAGCGATCCCAGAGAGATCAAAATAATAGTGCGTTTAATGCTACCTCTGGAGAACATTATGATATGCAAACAATGACTACACATGCAGTCATTCGTCTTATACGATTTTCCAAAATGTCTCCTCTCCCCATAAGTTTTTGTGCAAAAGAGTGAAAATCAATAAAAAAAAATTTGTCTTATGAGAACAAAAATATAACACCATATTTTCGAGACCCAATCGCGCAATTTAAAAGCAAAATGCCTGTTTAAATGCAAAATGCACATTCTGGTAAAGCGATTCTTCTCACAGTAAAAAGAAAAGGACGTGGTAGCGGTTCTCAGACCATCTGCAAAACATTGCACCTGCGAAGGACTAGCTGTGAAATTTCTGCATCCTTAGATTTTTGGTCTTCCTTCATTTACCATCTTAGAGAAAAGATCTTGCTCTATATAGCATAGAGGAACTGTTGTTCAATATCTTCTTTGGAACGAATAAGAAATAAAATTCCGTAAGAGGTGCTGTGACGCAATCTGCAAAAAGCAACCCACACGATCTGAAGGCTCTTATCAACACACAAGTGGCCCCTTATGAATAGTACCGCTGTGAATAGTACTGTGACATATATATATATATATGCATATATATGTATATATGCATATATATATATATATAACATCTCATAGTTCTTCAACATCACAAAACTCAACGACACAACAATCGTACCCAAATGACATTAACAACGAAACATTGACAACTAACAACAATATTAAACATGTTCTGCTTCGCCTCTACCTTAATAATAATAATAATAATAATAATAATAATAATAATAATATTAATAATAATAATAATAATAATAATAATAATAATAATACCTTCATACAAAACAGGTTTAAAATTAGTTACCCCGAGGCTCTTCAGTGAAGAAGGTAACAAATTAACTTAGTTGTTAGTACAGTACATGGAAATAGATAATTGTAATTCACCTATGTACTTGCAACTAAGTTTTACAGCCGTAAATAAACACATGAACACAATAAACATTTATTTATTTTTAATTTTTATTGTTTTTATCTTATTTTTTAATTAATTGTTAATTTATATGTTTGACCATTTTTTAAATTTTATTTTTTTATTTTTTAAATACTTCATTATTTATTTAAAGATACAAAACCTTGTGCACTTGTAAGCCTCACCTCTTACTGTGGAAGGTAGCAATAAAATGAGAACAACTATTATAGGGTGTGCAGAAAGTTTTGCAGGAATTGTCCATGATCATATTGTTTTCCACACCGTAACACACGATGGGGATCTGGGCAACCACCTCTCGCAATCAACTACAAAATATCTCGAAGGTCACACAGTCTCGTCCTCAGGTAGGATGTCAACAAGGAAATGAATTTCTGGTCTAACAATAAATCTAACAATAAATTTGAGAGGACCTCAGTTCGGCTAAGGTTCTTATAGTCTACCAGAGGAAACCATGAACAATGGCGTTTAAGGCCCCTAGGTGCCTTAAACGAGTACCTGAGTTATACCTGAGTTTTCCGCCCTAGGTGCACTTATCCTTTGTCAGGAGGGAAGCATACAACTGAACGGTGAATGAATCACAAAGAGAATTGGGTGCGAAGGCAGCAACTTTAAATAGCGTGCAGGAAACTCACTTATAGCAACTGCATTCTTCTCGATATCAACAACGTAAGCTTCAGCCAGAGAAGCGACGCCAATGATATTTGCGGCAGTTGAATGTGCTTTGATAGATTCCAGTAATACTCCGTGTCCTATACATATTTCCCTGTCAAGACAGGGTGTTGCTTCTTCGCCAGAAAGACGCCATATCTTTACCTTAATATGGAGTGTGATATGCCAAGGATCTACAAGAAATAGTTGAAAAAATAGAACACTTACGTTATCATCTCGACTGCACGTCACGAGCAAATCGTCATTGAATGTCATAAAGCAGAAGTCATCGACCTGATCTGAATAAGTGGCAGGTCACTTTACTCATTTTGAATGCAACCGCTCACATTACCGGTAACAAGCGACTGTGCGAGATTTCGAAGCGCCTCCGAAAAACCATCGCAAAAGCGTGTACCGACCAAAGGCAAGCATGCGGGTAGGGTGCGGCATTCCCCCTCCTTTACTTCAGACCGTCTTACGGTAAATAATTTGCATGGTTATGCACGACGCATTTCCCGTTATTCGATCATATACAGATTGTGTCCAGCATGTCCAACCGCGGAAAATTGTGATGCAAAAGGCTAGTACGTGGGAGTCGATTAGATTCAGCCTAGGAAGCCTTTTTCAATCTAGCCGTAGTCCACAAATCTGCACAAAAGATTCTAACTGAAGAACGTGAACCTTTAATTATTCTAATCAAGTGCTATATAGTAATTTTCCGTCAAGAGCAGAAACGAGGCCTCAAATTTGCTTCCACTTCAAATCAGCCTCTGCATCTATGTATGCTGGAAATAACGAGGTTACAAAGGCTACGAAAATCTGATCTAGTCCATTGCGTACTTCTAACGTACGACCATCCTGTGCGGAGGCATTTGCTGAAGATCTGATCTAGTAGCAGTAACAATTCTAGACAAGCACCACTCACCAAGATGAGACTAGTTTATGACGACAGGACAGTGAATTAGCTAGATAAAACAGATGTTTGACAGGCGAAAGAACAGCCCTCCAATACATGCTACAAACGCGAGTGCTAAGGAAGTGGGATTATGGAGGAAAAACTCAAATACCAACATTTAAAATTAAGAATGCCGCGAAAACGATGGGCTACTACGTTCTAAGAGCTGCCGATGGGAGATCAGAGACACTATTCACTAGGCCAAGTCGCAGAGTGGATCGGTAACCTTATAGGTGTGGTGTGAGCTGTTGGGCCCTATATTCACAGTCAACTCAATCCAGCGTCACTTTAAGAAACCTCAGTAGAACCTTTTATACGTTGACAAACTTCATCGTTTTAACTGGATTTAAACTCGTCGTTTTCCCCTTCCTGGGGAGGAGCGGGCGTGTGCCCCCATTGCACCGACAAGGCTTCTTAAAATGAATAAGTTAGATCAGCCAGACCCTGGACCTCCTTCTTCTGTCTAGTTCGATGTTTCCTTCTGCGTCAGCAGAGAGAATTGGGACCTTGCTGTGTTACTGCTCTACGAGTATGTGCAATCTTGATGCGGGCATAACACCGCTAAGTACCCCACTGGGTTACGCTGGCACGGGATCAAATGAAAATGGCGTAATTTTGAACCGGAACCTATGAGAGATAAGGTAGGATAGGGCATGAGGTAGCTAAATTTTTGCAATTAACTTCATACTATGAAAAAAATGAGTAAGGAACTAACCCGCATGTGCACACACAATTGACATATCCTTCCGCAGCTTCCTACCCTTCGTGCCAATAGGTAATGCACCGAGTTTTCCTCCTAAAACCAAGTCCTCATTGGAAATAATACATGTCAACAGCAGTAGGTACGCATATAACATATGCCCGCTGAGCTTCCTAACTGGAGAACAACTATTATGGAAGACTGGATTACCCTCGCCCTCCACGTGGAAGGCCAAATAGCTGCCGCTGGCTTGAACTCCATTATTCGTGCACGAGAGGTTCCCAATCGGAAGATCGAATATTGTATCCTGTGGAACAGCGGTTGTTAGTGTATTAAAAACTCAAACATACTCACCTACTCATTTGAAAGTCCATATAATTTAGCACAGCGGAATAAAAAACGAAGGACACTCCCTGTTAGCTTCTACACACATAAGGATAAGTGGGACTATTGTATTCTCACGACTTCAGAGATCGAGGGAAAAAATCGCCCAAACTTCGCCAAAGGTTGTTTGAGTTGGAGATCGCGAATCTGAGGTCAGTTTCTGAAATTTCGGCCGATTCCACTAGGCTACGATAGTTGCAAGTGACTAAGGCCGTTGGTGTCATGAACACCGACTTCGATCAAACCTCGACTATGGGGGCACCCATTCTGACATGATCATGATTCTGACATCCGTTTTTAGTATTACGACGGGGTATGGTAGGTTGGTATGTTTGAGTGAGTTAAGCTGTTGAGACCATCGGTCGACCATTCACCGATTTCGCCCAAACTTCGGGTTGACCTACCGTACCACTGTAATACCAAAAACAGATGTCAGAATTGTGGTTAAGCACCCCACAGACGAACGTAGGCAAAATCGGTGATCATACCCTCAAGCCTTACTTAAGCCTTACTCAGCCGCAGCTACCGTAACCTAATCGGCTGACCTTTCAAAAAACTGATGTCAAACTCGTGATCAGCACCCTAGATAATCCTCTTGGGCGAAGTTTAGGCAAAAAATAATTTCCGACTTCTCGAGTCCTAGACAAGAGTAGTGCCGGACAAGATTAACTAATGGCCAGCAGACCCTTTCACAGTTTACATAGTTCGTAAAGCTGGAAAACGCCGAAAAAAATAGCCGAATGAAATTTGTTTTGTCTTCCCCTCTCAAATGACATCCGCTGAAACATGCTGAAGTTGTCTTGGAAGTTGGGGACCATAAGGAATACTGCTTTTAATTGTGGTATTGTCACTTTCATCACTTTGTCGCCGAACTACTGACCTCCAGTGAATTGTGGTGAAGACGCTGTGGACTCAGAATCGCGCACTTCAAACATATTCTGGAACGCGCCTGTGGTGCAGCAGAAGCAGCCTGGTCATACTTCGCGACAGGAGCGACAGGGCAAAGAGTGCATATTGGTTAGTGCCGAGTTATCGCGTGGATAAAATCGATACATATGCTTTGCCTTGTAGCTCCCTCGCTGAGTATGAAGAGACTTAAAGTTATCCTTCACCGAATGGGCCGCTTTGCGTTCTACCTAGTAATGAACCAAGAACCACCTTGTTCGTTTACTCCTCGGGCCTTTAGAAGTGGTTTAGAGCCCCAACGCGGCCCGATACAATGTAACGATAAGCTCCTATATCGATTAGGCGACCCAAAAATCGATATGAGGGAATATTATTATGTGCATCGCGCCGCGATGGAGCACTTAACATCTCCTTACCGAGGTATAGCTATAATTACGGAAAATCTGAAATGAACCTCTTTCTTCGGCAGATGAGGAGTGGTGTTCTTGAACTTCGAGGCTTGGAAGCGCCATGTCATGTTGAGATGAATCACCCGGCAGGGCTGACAAGTGCTTCCACCTGAATACGAAAGGACATGAGGACGGAATGAAGCACTGAATCTACAGCTGATTAAGCCCGGTTTGAATAAACGAATGGAACGAGCAACCACGCAAAGGCATTCAGAGCTGCGACAGTGGCATGCGCAGACTGCAGGAAAGGACGTGGCAACGAACACCGCCCTTCTGATGAGGCCCTCCTACGAAAAAAGTCGAAAAAAAAAGTTTTTCGCTGAGGCTGCCAAAGCAAGGTGTTCCACACCAGGTGATGAGCGGCCCAGAGGTCCAGCGCTGGACAGACAGGTCCAGATCCCGACAAGTGCGCCGTGGAACATGGATAGCTGGGTGCGGACGTAATTTGCATTGCTGATGTGTCGAGAATTGATTGAGAGCGTGCCCGCAGGACCAGGAGATCTACTCGGAGGAGAGGTCAGTGGCAACGACAGCTCTCATTCATTCATTGTGCCTGTTACACTTGACAGTGTGGGGGGTGACAAAGTACGGCGCATAGTTCTTGGCTTGCGATGCGAGATCCAACAATGTAATCCACTCATCCATTCAACACGGCGAAATATGAGTGCTGCGTGCGAACAGAGAACCTCAAAATCTTGATTACAACAAACAACATCGACATAATAAGCTTAAGATAATACAGTTGTGAAGGAGATTACTATGCTAACTAGAAAATCCGACATAGTATCTGGGCAAGAAGATGAGTCTAGAATGCATGGGGTCGCTGGAAATGAAAAGGTCGCTGATCACACTGTTCTGTAGAGCTACGCTTCTTACAAGAAACCTGTTTTTGTGCTGAGACAATTTGGTTTGTCGGCTCTTATCCGCTATGGACGTCCTCTGTGAACACCAACTGTTCGGGAAATTCAAGCGGACGGGAAGATTGATCTCATTTGTAGTCAATTTGTCCACTGCTGCAAGATCCGTAGCTTTTCTTCCGAATTCTACAGAATTGGCACCAAGTCGGGATAGATGTTGCGCCTACGAAAGGTCCGTTGACCCACAACGGCGGCCGATATGTGAAACTCTGCTGAGCCTTTGCAATTTCTGCAATCCACCTGCTTGTTGGCACTAAATCGGTGAGCAGTGTTCCAATGACGGACTAACTTACCTCGACACTATTGGACTTGTACACTATTTCAGAGATCGGAAGAAATCGTCCGAACTTCGCGTAAGGGCGTTAATTGGGGTGCTGATTACGAATGTGATATTCACTTCTGAAATTGCGGGCGATTACCATATGTACGGTAGGTACGGGTGACAAATGTGGCCCGGGGTCAGGACCGCCAATTAGGCCCGAACATGGTCTGGGGAGTTATTTGGGTGCTGATCGCGAAGGGTGAGCAGGAGTACTTTCCCACAAGCTGTTCGTTTCATACTGCATGAGGTGATCGCTGCAGTACCGCTTGCGTGCTGACGGTGGGCTACATCTGCTCGGCCAAACAAAAGCGGAGAAAGCAGGTCGGAAATCGAGAGTGTAATGGAGCCAAAGCAGAAAAGAAAGAAGAGCTGTTGTTCTTACGGTTCTTTTGAGCGAAATTTCAAAGGCATGTGTAAAATTCGCACCCAAGGTACTCATCTTAAGTGAATTTTGTGCGGAAAATTGCTCGACCTCTCCTCGACCTCTGGGGCAGGATTCATCAACGTCTAACCAGAGGGTATAAGCGGTAGAGATCCCCACGATGAAGCATTCATCTCTATTCATTATCTTATCTCTACTCCTTACACACCGTACAGTAGCGGGTTTAACTGTAGTTGAATCCGGCCCCAGGAGTCGTGAAGATACAATAGTGCCCATACCTCTTAATGATGACTCCAAGACAGTCATTGAGAGAATTTCTTGGATCTGATTATAATGGAGGGGAAGAAGCGAGACTCCTATTTGTAGTAATGAACGAGCAGTTGAGAACCCAGCTCCAGCGCACGACTCGCAACTAAGCTGTCAAGGATAGCAACGATCGAGCGCCAGCAGAGCAGTGCTCGTGCGTACTCCGGCGCTCACTGCGGTTCCATGCGACAGGCAGTCTTGCCACTAGTTCGACCACTGCAGAGTGGTGTTGACTATGTAATCGTTGCTCAGCCCAGTCCTCTCCACCCTTCTGCGTTTTCAGTGTTTCCAACCCTCTTCTTCAAGTCCCTCGAGCTCGTCGAACGGAAGGCAGGATAAACGCGAATGAAACCAACGAAGGGAAGAACAGTCAAGCCTACAACAGAGTTTTGCGGCACCGGGATCTGTTCCTTTTCCTTACTATCGTGGTGAGACCCATGCCCCCCTGTGGTGTGAGCTGCGCAGAGGAGCAGTGTGTCGCGATGCCGTCTGCCGCTGCTCGTCGCCAATGTAACCGCAGTTCTTTGCAGCTTTTTGTGCATTGTCAAACAATGTTGCTGGTGTTAGCCCTAGTTTATACTTGCACCGCTGCGCGTCGCGGCACGATGGCCGGGATAGATATCGACCGGGCGGCGCAAAAATCGATATCTATGGCGATCGTGGTGCCGCGACGCTTTGCGGCGCAAGTATAAACTAGGGCTTAGGGGTCGTGCATACTTCCCGTCTCCGCGATGGAATCGCGGTGATGAGTTTTGCAGAGCGACGCGGAAGGAAGCGGTCTTCCTAGTATTCTTCATCGCTCGTCGCTCTGCAAGGGAACGCCACGGCAGTCCGAACAGGACCAACGCGAAACACGGCGCGCGGGACGAAAAAGTGTGCCATGGCTGCGATCGCGCATGCCGTCGGCTGCTGCTGCGGCGTGCGCGGCAGACTTTGGATCCCACACGCTTTAACGGTGAGCGGCGAGAAAGATGAGTCAGATCGCTCCTGCAGTCTTGCCGACGGCAAGCGGACGGGGCATGGGTCGGCGTGGTACTGTATTTCTAGTCGGGACCTACTGCTGTTAATCGCCTTCCCGCCTTCTGTCCACGCTCTGGCCGCTTCCTGCATCGAGAGGCCAGAGCACAGACAGTCTCTGCCGGCGCCGAATCGGCGCGAAATCAGCGGCGGCAATAATGATGTGAATCACTATTGCCGCTGCCGCAGAGCTCGCCGCCGACAGGACGATCAGTCATAGTTCCACCAGCGATGGGTTCCCGGTGCAATGTACTGCGGCATGCTTTCGTTAGCGATGTAGTAGACGCTTCGCTAATGGTGGCAAACCGCAAAAGTATGTTGCCGCCATGCCGCGATGAGAGCTGGACGGGTTTTGACGCGGCGAATTGTGGGTTACTGTGTGCAGTAATGCGTGCCGTAACGCAGTCTGGAGGCCGCTTTATAAGGTGCGATGCCATCGTCGCCGTCCGCTTTTTCGTCAGCGACAAATCAGAGCGCCCTAAAAATTGCATTAAAATAGAATTTCCCAGTTCTACCCGCAGTCGAGACCGGAAGTGGACCACGAACCTCAGCGGAACAGGAGCCATAGTGCCTGGCAGTACGACTGTACTCACGGCACGTCGTGGCATGCAGCATCGCGACGCAGCTCCTACCACAGTGGAGACGTGGGTCCCACCACGACAGGAGCTAAATGGACGAGATCGCGGTACGGTGCCGCAAGACTCTGTTGTCGACTACTGTACACCAGAAACCTTGCGCCACTTTTAGTCTTCTGATGACGACTCAGTCGAAACGTAGGACCAAAATAAACATCCACCCACTACCATGGGTTTGGCACAGTACTAACATACAGCTGCAAGACTCTGTTTTCGGCCTAAAGGCCCCCACAGAGTTCTGCGGCAACGCCGCTCGCCGCAATGGTTAAGGATAAGGCAGGGACGCCGCCGGCGGCGAGCTCTGCGTCTCTGCCCTATGATGAAGGATAGGGCAGCGGCAACGCAGCAGAACTCTGGGGGGCCTTTAAGGGAAATGGGAAGATGACTGAAGGAGGAAGCGCATATATACATAATTCCATATGTGGATTGCGGTGGAATTAACACGCGACCAGCATGTGCATATCGCAGAAGATGAGTCTTGATAAGCACTACAAGAAGCAGGAGATCTACTGGAGGACTTTGTAGCAAACTTTTCACCGTTAAGTGGCTTTGATATGAACAACTGATAGATGACATCTCCCTCTTTTTTGCGGGACTTGTAAAGCCATCAACTTTGAATTAGTTGTTATGAGGACAACTAAATCTCAAGCATCTATGACCTAGGACAGTAACAGTTAGTTCTGTTAGGATTCTATTGTATGTATATGTTGCTTAAAGCACCATAAGTACCAAAAAAACATCCTATCATGAAATCATCTGATAAATAGTCCGCCTAGCGATATGGATGAGGCCCGTCCGTGAAGGGCAAAGCTGTGAGTTGCCTACCGGCTGGAGCAGCCAGCCATCCATTGTACATGCCAAATATGCATGCAGAGTGCATCTGCGGAAATGGAAAAGTCAAAGCAAACTAGGCTTTCACAGAAACGCCCGGATCTCGAACACGACTAAAGCATATGCGAAAACGTTTCAGTTTTGCTGTCTTTCGATACTTCAAGCGGCTTTAGCAGCTCCAGGATAGTAAGCGCATACAAACCATTGGGAACGTCGCCTGGCAAACATACAGTTCCTTATAAAGCAGCTTAGTAAGCCATGGACTGCCTCCACCGTCCACCGGCAGCAACGTTTTGAACGCATGACAGTACAGGAAGAACAGAAGGTGAATGATTTCAAGGACTTCGACGATACTCAGTGGTGGCGTTCGGCTAAATGAAAATGTCTTGCAGATCATTTAAGGTAAAAGACAACGGCACAGAGAATCGCTGACTCTCCCTGAAATCAGTTTTGGGAAGGAGAACGTGATCTTTGCCTAAATGGCCAGAAAGTGGCTTAGCAAGAAGCCTAACCGTCTGAATAAAGTGGGAAATGCCTATTCTTCCGCTGCGATGACGCTATCTTTCCCAGTCAAATACTTCATCGGAATAGGCACTTGTTGGTCGCATGACGGTATTCGAAGTGTTGAGCAGGCGCTGCTTCGGCCGTTCTCTAGGACATGCTCCAGCCACGGCAAGATTATAAAGGCCAATCTCCAGGACGGTGTCGTCGCTTCTACTAAGAAAGGGCCCATAGCATAGTTGACGAGCTTCGTTCATCTGCCTACTCTGGGAGTCACACGGCAGCGCGACGGGAAGTACACCCGTCCCCTGCTGGGGGCATGGCGTCAGGAGGTACACCGCTGTTCTGCAGACCAAAAACTTTTGTTTTGCGTGTCAAAGGTTTCGTAAGGCAGCCGTTAGACTCTTGGTGAAGCATAGGGGTTGGAGGTGGGTGAGCAAGGGGGATGAGATGAAGATCGCACGCCCCAGCAGGGGGCGGCTGTACCTCCTAACCGTCCCCCGAGTCATACCGAACCTCTGCAGTATGTTCCCGGCTGGCCCTCATTCCAGAGAACAGAGATCTCATTAGCGGTAAAGCGAAGAGTGAGGAAGAACACAGAAATCTTCACGAAGGATAGCACGTAGGGAAACGCAGAATGCTTCCAGCAGCCACTCTCAGCTCTCAGTGGCGGCAAATAGCTTTTTTATAATGCGATGGGATCGAATTTCGGCCTCAGAGCGGAAACTGCAGCCAAACTAGGGAGTCGAGCATTCTACCCCTCGTCCCCCTGGCCCGCCCATCCACCCTCAACTCCTCAACTCCCTAGGCTTGCTCGAGAGTCCAGTAGCTGCCTTACGAGATAGTGGAGACGCAGACATTTGCCACGCCTCTGTATAAGGAGGGGGGGGGGGGGTAGAACGCCACTCTGCCCCAAACTATCTTGTTACCCAAATAGCTTCATCGACTACCTGGACCCTTCTGGGAATTCGACCTCAGTTTCATTCTTTACAGTATATCTGTGGCCTGACTGCTTCATGTAAAGCGCAGTCGATTAGTGGGATTTCGCTAAGCAACGCATTTTTCGCCACTGGTTCGAAAGGTTTCGATCTGGAGATGAAAGTCTCAATGATGAGTACCGAGGTAGGCCGCCTTCACTCCTTAACGACGACCAGCTCAAGGCCATGGTGGAAGCGGATCGCTGACGGCAGCACTATCAGTCTCCACTTAAATGCGGTCGGAAAAGTAAAGAAATTGGATGAATGGATCCAGCACGAACTAGCCGCCAGGCAGTTGCTGAAGCGCCACGACACCTGTGTTTCGTTACGGAAGCGGTCTCTAAGGGAGCCCTTTTTGGACAGGATCGAGACATACGACGAAAAACGAATCTTTATGACAATTGTGGTCGCTCTGCGCAAAGGATGGACAAGAATGCGTTTCAAAAATCCGCACGTTTCAGAAATTGTTGTCCAGAAGCTGGATGAATTTGGATACGAAATTGCCACATCCAGCGTATTCACCAGATCTGTCCCCTACCGATTGTCATTTTTCAAGCGTTTAGATCGTCATGTGAAGGATAAAAAATTCAGCAACCAAGATCAGGTTGAAAATGATTTATTATGTTTCATCAATTCTCGTGGTTCTAATTTTTATAAAGATGGAATACCTAAGCTACTGGAAAGAGAATGAATAAACATCTGAGAGCTCTGCGTAGCCCTCAAAGCTACCCAGACAATCCATTCTTGAGATACCGCACCGTAGAGTACACAGGTGATCTGCCGCAACTGCGAGTTTCGATTCCCCACAAAAACCTGACAAATCCGGTGGAGAGGAAGTTCAATGAAGCGCTGGCGATAAAGCACTGGGGACCACTAATAAATCGGCGAGAGGAAACGGGGAATGCAGTGAAGCTTATCAAGGGTACGGGGCGTGACCAGCTGAGAATGATGGCAGCATGGAAGTATGAGGGAACGGTCACTACCCACTAACGATAAGATATTTAAGTAGCTTAAAGACTTGCGCTTTATTTATTTAGTCATTGTAAACAGGAAAAAACAAAACAAACATAACATATGGGCCAAAAACAAAC
This sequence comes from Heligmosomoides polygyrus bakeri, assembly GCA_947359475.1. Taxonomy (NCBI): domain Eukaryota; kingdom Metazoa; phylum Nematoda; class Chromadorea; order Rhabditida; family Heligmosomidae; genus Heligmosomoides; species Heligmosomoides polygyrus. Next base: position 72,498,014 of record OX375867.1, read on the forward strand.
TCAAACACACGTCACAATCCTCCTTACTTTCAGGTACTGCGATTTCGTAAGTGCAAGGTAAATGGCAGGTATAGGATAGAAAATTTTGGTACACCCACCACCACCACTCCATGTAATATGACATGTTCAGTGTGTAAGTTGATAGACAAAGATAATTTCGTAAAATGCCATACTACAGATTATACAATCCCTACATATAAAACTAATTTAGCTAACTGTTTGTCGTGTAATGTGGTATATTGTCTTACTTGCGACACTTGTGGTAAACAATATGTTGGTATTACTACAAGAAAACTCAAACTTAGAATCAAAGAACATATAAATAATATTCATAAAGACAAAAACGGAAAGATTTTCTACAATCACTTTAGTGATAATTGTCACAACAGGTCTTTTCGCGTGACAGTTTTAGACAATTTGAAAGAAAACACTGACAGAAGTGTACTAAGGGAAAAAGAACTTTTTTGGATCAAACTTCTTATGACTCCTTATCCTTTCGGGTTTAATGAAAACATTAAGGGATACGGCAATCTTACACATATAGATAATCCACTTTCTCACAAATCGAACCATCCATTCTTTAATCTTAAAATACTAAAGGATCGCTCGAATAGAAACAAAAATCATAGAAGACAGAAAAATAAGGAACGATGTTATGATAAAAGCAATATTGTGAACGAATTAACAATATTTCTCAATAATTATACCAACACGCCGTATGATTTCTTTAGATTACTGAAATCAAAAACAAAGCAGTACATTAAAACCCTATTTCAAATTACTCTAAGTAGCATGGAATATTTTGTTATTTCTAAAGAGACGCAAGTCCTATTACTTAGCACCTTATGTTACTTCCACTTTAGTAATTTTGAAACAGTTTGTAGTAAAAACAAAAAATTATTTAAGAACGACTACACATATTTAAAAATGCCGTATTATAATAATGTACTAGACACTATTAATCTGAATAAAATAGTTAATAGCAGGCCAGTTATAGGAGTAATAAAAGAGTCTAGTGAAAAGTCGTACAAAACCTTCCGATTATTATTTGAATATGAAAAACCACTCTCCAGAATGTTATTTAACTACAACTCCTTTATAAATAATATAGATAATACTACAAGTGACAATGTGTCTTGTAACTGCAAAAATTATAAAAACTTTATAGATCCGTATTACAACCATGTTTTAACAGGTTATACTGAAATATTCAATGGTTTGAAGATACATAAAATTCTTAGTAAAGGAACAAAATTTAGACCGCCGCCGAAATTTACTACTGAGGACATTAAAACTCTCTGGCAAAACCTATTTAGCGAAGTCATCCTTAAAATGAAAAATAGATATAAGCTCAATTCTCTTAAGCTTAATACAATTAGAACGACGTTTAATAAATTCTTTAAAGAACGAAAATACAGAAAACTTTTATATACTAGTAAACCTAATAGAACACTTAATCCTAATAACATTAATACTGATGCTAACTTTATTAAAAATTCTTTCATCCTTTGTTCTCTCGATAAAGCATCCTCAAACTACGGTATTATTTGTAAACGACTCTACTACGAAATAATAAGCAGGGAGATAGATAACATGAACAGTAGCTCTTCAAATGTTTATGTTAAATGTAATATATCCATTAATGATGTCATAGAAAAACATCATAACTTTTTGAATTCCATCAATCTGAAACCCAATGTGGAGAGTGCGGTTCCGTTAATTTACTGTATACCCAAACTTCATAAAACTCCTACCAAATTTAGATTTATAACGGGTGCATCAAATAGCACTATTAAGCCCTTGGCTGTCGAACTTATGAATATACTCACGCACGTAAAAAAGCACTTCAAAAACTATACCTGTTGCGCCCAAAACAATAAAGGCTGTATTAAAACATTTTGGGCTATCAACGATATCAACATATCAAGTTCAATTTGCTCCATTCACAACAATAATTTGAAGCTCTATACAGCTGATTTTGTCGATATGTTTACAAATATTCCACACAACATAATTATTGCAAACATATCCGAGATTATTAACATTTGCTTAAAAAATCGAATAAAAAATTTCTGACGGTTAACCGTTACAGATGTTTTTATAGCGACGAAGCCTCACATTCTGGTAACTACAGATCATATGCTAAGCAAGACATAATATACATGTTAGATTACTTGTTGAACAACTCCTATTGTAGAGTAGGTAGTTCCGTTTATAAACAGATAAAAGGTGTTCCACAAGGTGGAAATGCAAGCCCAATTATTGCCGACTTAACACTTTCATTTTTTGAATACAAATATTCAATTAATAAATTCCTCCCCAGTAAGGAGTTTCACCCTTTCAGGTACATGGACGACATATTAATTATTCATAATTTAGAAGATAATTGTATAAATGGTATTATATCAAATACTTATAAAAATTGTCTAGAAATCAGTAGAACTAATGAAAATTCTGCTGAATGTAATTTCTTGGATTTAGCAATTAATATTTCCGAAGGAGTATTATATACCAAACAATATAATAAAACAGATTACTTTAACTTTAAAGTGATAAGGTTTCCACACTACGATTCATATATAAGCTATTCTCTTAAAAAAGCCATAATTTATACGGAAACCCTTCGCATATCACGTAATTGCACCAAAAAAGATGATTTCATAAACAAGCTTAGTAGCTTGATATCCTCCCTTATTGAACTAAACTATAATAAAAAAATTATTCTGCAAGGTGTACTGAAGTGCATTCTTCATAACAAAAGCATCACCTACAAGTATGGTTTTTTAAGCTCATATAAAGAAACACGCAAATTCATACAAACGCTGCTAGATCAATTCTAGCCCATTAGCGGTCAACCACGTTGTCTACTCGCCGCAAAGATCACCTCTGGCCCAATAAACAGTGACCTATACTATCTCCCGCCACACTTGACCTAGTTAAGGGTGTATATAAACCCGGGTCTCGGCGCCTAGGACGTACTACAGCTCCCTGCCCTACTGATGATCCTCGGGGAGATACCTGTAGTACCACTATACCACTATACTCCATTGCAGTAATGAATCCTGTATAGGGGTGAAAGGCTAAGAGGTGAAACAGGATATCATCTGCACATTCCTTGAATAAAACAGCATGCAAGCTTACCTATTGCTCGAGAGTCCAGTAGCTGCCTTACGAGATAGTGGAGACGCAGACATTTGCCACGCCTCTGTATAAGGAGGGGGGGGGGGAGAACGCCACTCTGCCCCAAACTATCTTGTTACCCAAATAGCTTCATCGACTACCTGGACCCTTCTGGGAATTCGACCTCAGTTTCATTCTTTACAGTATATCTGTGGCCTGACTGCTTCATGTAAAGCGCAGTCGATTAGTGGGATTTCGCTAAGCAACGCATTTTTCGCCACTGGTGCGAAAGGTTTCGATCTGGAGATGAAAGTCTCAATGATGAGTACCGAGGTAGGCCGCCTTCACTCCTTAACGACCAGCTCAAGGCCATGGTGGAAGCGGATCGCTGACGGCAGCACTATCAGTCTCCACTTAAATGCGGTCGGAAAAGTAAAGAAATTGGATGAATGGATCCAGCACGAACTAGCCGCCAGGCAGATGCTGAAGCGCCACGACACCTGTGTTTCGTTACGGAAGCGGTCTCTAAGGGAGTCCTTTTTGGACAGGATCGAGACATACGACGAAAAACGAATCTTTATGACAATTGTGGTCGCTCTGCGCAAAGGATGGACAAGAATGCGTTTCAAAAATCCGCACGTTTCAGAAATTGTTGTCCAGAAGCTGGATGAATTTGGATACGAAATTGCCACATCCAGCGTATTCACCAGATCTGTCCCCTACCGATTGTCATTTTTCAAGCGTTTAGATCGTCATGTGAAGGATAAAAAATTCAGCAACCAAGATCAGGTTGAAAATGATTTATTATGTTTCATCAATTCTCGTGGTTCTAATTTTTATAAAGATGGAATACCTAAGCTACTGGAAAGATAATGAATAAACATCTGAGAGCTCTGCGTAGCCCTCAAAGCTACCCAGACAATCCATTCTTGAGATACCGCACCGTAGAGTACACAGGTGATCTGCCGCAACTGCGAGTTTCGATTCCCCACAAAAACCTGACAAATCCGGTGGAGAGGAAGTTCAATGAAGCGCTGGCGATAAAGCACTGGGGACCACTAATAAATCGGCGAGAGGAAACGGGGAATCCAGTGAAGCTTATCAAGGGTACGGGGCGTGACCAGCTGAGAATGATGGCAGCATGGAAGTATGAGGGAACGGTCACTACCCACTAACGATAAGATATTTAAGTAGCTTAAAGACTTGCGCTTTATTTATTTAGTCATTGTAAACAGGAAAAAACAAAACAAGCAACAAGAATCAACCTAGTAAAGCTTCATTTAGGGCAACACGCACCACTGAACATCCCAGGCCCCTCCTTCCTGTGATTCCCAGGTCTGTCTGTAAACGTCACCATTCGTGTGTATAGTGTTGTAGAGATGTGCAATGCTACAGTTCCTAGACCTGAAGAAGGGCATAATGTCCGAAACGTTGTCAATAAAGAATTGACCAACTCGAGCTTCACTATTACATAGTCGAATTTACACCCATGAAGCTCAGGGAATCAATGATTTTAAGAAGTTCTGATTTTTAAAAAGATGGAATTCGTAAGGTATTTTTGCGTTGAAAAAATGTTTTAAATGTAACAGTGCTTATTTCGATTAATAAAATTGCTTCTAAGAAAAGTTATGATCTGTCAAAGTTTTCAGTCAAAATAGGCCATGTCATGTGCAACGATCTAATAGCTCCCAAGAACATCGAAAATCAAATTAAACCCCTTCGAACTTCTGGCCTTCTCTAGCCTCTGCTAAGCAGAGGCGCTTTTGTTGTGCTACATGGATGTACGACCATCCTTGTAGTACCAAGAATAGCAATAGGTAAATGCTGAACACTAGAGCCGTTCGGAGGTAACCTCGTCAGTGAGGGCTGATTTGATTATAGTGACACACCCGCGGAGGACACCTCGCGACCACGACTTCATCAGGCGACCTATTCAATCATACGTCGCGTCCGGACGATGGCCCGAATCCTCCCCGAATGCCCGCTGTCTCCGCCGCCAATAACTTATGCACAATGACCCCACACACATCTAATTATTAGAAGCTTAGGGCTCAAAGTGGTAGCGGTGACTGCAACCCGACGCTTCTACACGAATACCGCTGCTTCTGCGGCTTCGCTGAACAAATGAGGTCAGCCATCCCACTTTTTTACCCACGATATACTCCACTAGTGCTCTCATTTGCCAGAATGTTAAAGAACATTCGACCTATGCCCAACGCCCTGTGCCCTGTGAACTAAATATTTGCGCCTCTTGAATTGCTCACATGTATCATTTCTATGAACGTAAAATGACCATCCTTCTTCAACTCAATCATGATACATATGATCAATTCAAGAGGCGCAAATATTTAGTTCACCTTGTCTACTATCATTGCAGTAACGTTTTCTATTTTTATGTCAAAGTTACACTCCTAATTCATAACTTTTAAAAATATTTTGGAATATTGCTTCCATGGCCCTTCCGATAAAAAGGAATCGCTTATGGCACTTGTACTCTAAAGCATGTCATTTTAGTGTTGACACAATCCCCTCAGTTTCTGCAGTAGCTCAGCCACACTGGCTCCAAGCAATTCAGCAAATCAGAAAACATGCTCCTAGCCCAAATAACTGAAGGTCCTAAGTAGGTGAAGCCACTTGCTAAACGAGAAGACCTCGTGAAGACCAATATCCATTGAGATTTAGATCCTTCGATGCTACTCTGTGGCTGCTCTACTCCGTTCTGTTGGTTACCATTCAAGCTCTAGCCAGCTGTCCTCCTCAATGCGTCTGCGAGGATAACAGCATTGTGTGCTCGTAAGTCGATCAGTGTCAGTAATAAGAGAAGAGTTAAACAGGATGAGCTCCATGCGAGGTCGCGACTTCTACTTGCCACTCGAAAGATATTCCATTACTTCCTAACCAACCAAAGGCACTATACAAACATTTCTCGAAGGACCTGCCTTTCTCTGCGTAAATTGTTCTAGGCTTAATTTCTAACGTTTATAAACAGAAGCATAACAATACCAAAGGCATCAAGGACAAGGGTAGCCGCACGGAAATTCCTTTCTTGGGTCAGCATGTTTAGTTTTTGGAATACTCAGACTTGGTACGTTGGCTAGTGTTCTTAGGCATGTACCCCTATTGCAGCGGTGAAACGGTGTTTCGTGCTGCTTCAATCTACTTAATACTCCACTACTCGTAGAAGTAACGCTAAGCTCCAAAACAGGCTACGTTCTCCATCTCCGGCTGAGAATAGCGTCTTCTTTGAAAGCCATTTAGGATAGGGTACAATTCGCTTTGTCTGCAAGCAATCGGGACGGTGTTCCCCGAGGTTTTGAGCCAGCTCGCAAACGAAATCGTTACAAAACGGTCATTAAAGAAACGTGTACATATTAAGGGCAAATTAGAAAATGTCACGGAAATAAAGAGAATTTTGGCGTCCTTACGTATCTTATTTGAAGATACGTAAGGACGAAGATAAAACTGTAACAAGCGACTTCCGGAAAGCCGGAAAGTGCTTGGAATACCTTGCAAAATTCGATTTCGACTTTCGACTGACAAAGTTCCTATAACCAAGCTGCTATTAATAATGAAAATGATACGAATACATCCGTTAATCGTCAGATGGATTAACGGTTTCTATCGAGCAATATCGACCGTTCCGAAAAAAGCAGTTTTCCTAATTTTTGTTATCAGTGTTTTCTTAAATCGTTTAAAGTGTGCCGAAAACATTCTCTCCGTCAGGACTGTTCCAGGTGGCGAACAAAAGTGTTCTGGGATAAGCTTTGCCAGGTGAGGATAGGCATATCTTACGAGCAGGTTAGACCAGTGTAGATTCGTTGACGTGCTTGGGGGCTCGCGAAGAATTTTCTAGGTCCAAAATGCATCATTGTGCCGGTAGCGAGGACCACAGTCAGATCAGCATTCTTGACCTATAGAAGCTTGCGGGAGTTCAACTTATTACTAGCCCAAAACGAGAATCTCTTTGGATTATCTGAGCATTCGCTCGCTTGATTGATGTCCAGCGTTGCGTTGTTATAACTGTTTCCGTTCTCATTTATTGGTGCCTACTTAGCCCTCAAGTTTGAGTTATTAATGTTTGTGTTGCTTTTTTTTGTTTCTTTAATACCTGCGTGGCGACCACCACGCTGTGAATAAATAAACAAATAAATAAAAGGATAGAAGGATAAAGGGCGGCATTACTCAATCACTATCCCCGCCACGCATTCTACTTCTACGGGATGTCGTGAAGGCGATTTGAATGCGTATTTGGTCATGCAATGACTTGCAGTGGCGAGCCGATGAACAAGAGACATGTCTGGTACCAATTCACCGACCTCGGAGGGATGGATGGCTTGGCTGGCCTGGGCAGGAAATCCAAACCAGGAACCTCGTATCGGAGAACACGACATCCGGCATTTCCCCCAACTGCGGTACACGAGCCCCCGAAATGCATTTTTAAAAAATTCAAAAATTCAAAACAAATTCATGAAAACATTAAAATATTCTTGCTGATTTCAATAGTTTTTTTAGGAACAATCCTAATAGGGAGCATGAGACCTTAGTGAAGACTAAGGGCAAATGTGATAAATTCACTGAGAAAAAGTCCGTTAAAAATTCCGCTAAAATTTTTGAAAATTTCCGTTAAGTCGTTAAGCCAGATTTTAACGAAAAATGCCGTTAATTCGTTAAATTCGTTAAATCGTTAACCGTTAAATGTGCACCCCTGATTCCTACCCACGCATTATCTTCCATTCTGCTATCTTGCTTCCTCCATTCAGTTCTGAACTATACCATCATCAGCTGAATAACCCGAAAATGATCCTTTCAGAGTTGCCTAAAAGTTTCGCGACGATTCTAGGAGACTAGTCAGCCAGCAAATGCTTTGCAAATCTCTTTCATGTGATCCCTCTCTATAAAATAGAAGTGATTTTTCAAAACTGATTGTTCATTATGAAATCTCTCATTATCTCCGTTACATCTTTACGAAGTCCTATACGAGAAATGTTCCTTCATTTTCCACCAAGGGAGGAAATGAGAGGATACTGACAGCCCCCCCCCTCACGCTTATTGAAGCGCCACATCGTAAATTACATGCTAAGCGATTTTTTTTACTTTTTAATGCAAGGAGGCGAACCAGCAAGAACCTTTTTCGTAACTCAAGCCTAGGGCTAATTCATGAAAAGTCAATTCGGATTTTCTTCCTGCTTCTTGTTCATCTTGAGGGCGTTCTATTCGGAGTAAGCGTTTTCATTACTCTAAGGCTTTGTATCTCTCGTTCGTAGTATCTCACGACCATATTTCATTGCTGTGCTTTTAGACTATTCCTTCAAAATGTGGCTCTTAAATTCTGATTCAATTCTGGGGTAGCATTTCCGAGGTTCAAGCCATAAGGCCCTTGACACAAAAATCGGAGTTTTCCGCTCTCACAAACAATGGGCCAAACTATTCATTTTAGATGGGCACCTTATGTGTTCTACACATTTGTAAAAAGGCATGTTCTCTCTACACAGCTGTACCAAAAGCTTCGATCAGGTCGTGGAAAAAAACATAAACAAGTACAGAAACATTCAAGGGCTTAAACGGCAGAAACTTTCGGTCCGACCTAATAAAATGTTGTAGAATTTTGACCGAGAATGACGATGAGAAGAGTAATCGCATAACGACAAAGGGTGGCGCATTCTGCAATGAAGGGCGAAGAGCTCATCATGTATGGCGGATGTCCCAAAGAGTAACATCACTGCTTGGATGGTCATGAAATGTCATCCCTTTAGGTGCGGCAAAGAGCTACAAACTGTTCAGCGATATGCTGGAAGGAAAGAGTCTTAAGGAGAGATAGACGTTGAGCTCGCGCTTTACCTGTCCCACGTGTCGGGGTGTTTACCTAATAAGTAGTGTATACCCTATTTACATGAAATTTTAGCTGTAGATTTCATCAGTGGAGAGGGAAAAGTTTTTTGTGTATTACTCTTTCAAGAGTTTATTTTAAGCAATGATCTTGTTTACCTAAGGTGAAAAGAAAAGTGCTGAAAATTAGTTGACTGATATGACCGAAAAGAAGCTGTTTGACGAAAAATCTTCACATTTTGTGGCACGGTGGAGGATCACGAATTATGCTGCGGTCGGTCGGTTAGCCATTCATTCTCCATGAGTAGCATCTTTGACCGTGATCGTATGCTCGCTACGGGAACGCAACTTGCAGTGGATAGACGACGTTTTTCCCATCGTAGCGTAATCTAAGGATCAATCTAAGGAGGCTTTCGAAGGCTGTCTCACTTGAGGAACATATTTATGCACTCCGTACTCTCTGATGTCAGCTGAATCATCTGATGGATAATATCGAGAAAGTAAACTGTTTTAGTGGTGAATAACGAGGCTGCGCAATTGCTAGCCTCAACTCAGAGTTTCGTTCTTACTTAACGCTTTATGCGTGAATCTTCCAAAGTTTTTGTCTAGGATGAAGGCTCACAAAAGAGTATATTCAACCATTTCACAACGACAGAACTTTGTGTAATTGGCATCTTCGCTACCGATCAATCAGACATCGCGTCACAATGGACAAGTGCACGTCGCACTCCAGAAATAGGCAAATCGTAAGAGCTTCGCCTTTCTGGTCCTCAAAAGAAACTCAGTTATTCTATAGAGCTTTGCACAAAGGTCTAACAATTGCATGACCATCAAGCACTGATAATATTTTCTTCGAGAGCCTCTGCAGCATGATGTTGAGTGATATACAGAGAACCACATTTTTTCTTTCGTAATTTAGGCGCCGAATTCAATTGAACATTCAGTCTCATACTGGGCCAGAGATCATAAAAGATGCAAGAAAAGAGGGGAAAATGAACGGTCACAAGGAGGCAATAGTAAGTGCAAAAGATTTCTCGTTTCCTGCTATTAGTTTTGGAACACTGAAATTAAAGATGAAATCGATAAACAAGAGTATAATAACAGGATCTAAATATTAGTTTCTTGGGAACACTCAAAATTCCATGATTTTCTAACGTTTGTATAGAAGTACGCAGATTGTTTACAAGTCGACTTCGAAGCAGAGAATCCAATTCAAGATTCATGGGAAGAGCTTGTAGATCTGACTCGAAGAAAAGTCGTCTTCACGCGGCCAAAAAGACCGACACTTCGAACCGGCATGAAGTCACTCAGCGTTTTAAAAACAAGATCGGTGGACGCTGACGCGACATGATATCATCTAATGGTAGGGATGGCTCTTGTCAGCCCTGAGTCACTGCTCAAACTCCCGCTAGCGTGACTGCTCTAGTTACAGCAGTGACACGAACGTGACACGAATACCTAAGAGCAAGACGGCTCGCGTAACGCTGGCTGAATACTGATCTAGTGCAGTCCATCATTCCCGTATGCCTATGAAAACAGAGCTACGGGAAACATGACCTCACTGGCACATCCCTGAAAGTGGAAGGGCAGGGCGACGTCGTCAGTAGAACGGACTTGCAAACCGGAACGGCAGCTAAGCCCGAGACCAAACAACAAATTGCGGTGTTGTTGCAAAAGCTAACGCTAAAAAGCACAAGAAGACGGTTTCTCTTTCACGAGGATGAGGTGCTTAAGGGGCCTATAATATAAGAAGCTTATCCTGAAATTGCAGAAAATGAGGCTCCTGAAACAGGTTCACATTGTTTGCATAACTAACCAGATGAACGCAACCTACTCTAAACACGAATTTATAATATTACCAGAGGAAGGTAACTAGTTCATAAGCAGAACAATCCTTACCATTAATAGTAAGCAGTGTTGAAATAAAACACAGTTTTGACTGCTAAAATGAAGGCGTACGAGGCGCTAATACGTGGGAATAGAAAAGTTGCGTCAATGGCAAACAAACTGGCACATAACTGGGGCTTTTTTCCAATAAGGGTCGCTTTATCACTTACTCGATCTTCACTTACGGGTTTACAGGTGTGTATCGCCTTCAAGATTTGGCTCGATTTGAGGAAAGGATGAAGCACAATCAGCAGGTCACCACGAGTCATATTTCGAATAGTGCCTTCACGTAGACACGAAACTCGCGGAGCATCAAAGGAAAGCACTTATCAGCGCCGACCCTTATTCCTAATTTGCAAAAACATTCTTCTTTGCGATTCGAGTGAGAATACGCTGATATGCAGTTGCGGTGCACTTCCAAGTCTTGCATAGAGCGGTAACGATTAGGAATGAAAAAGCCATTTTGTGAGTAAAAAAATCCATAATTCACAAGGAGTCTATAATAGTTGACAACACGAGCAGCTCTATGTATGATATGCACTCGATTTTCCGCCTAAGCAGAGCAGTAACAAACTCTTAATGGTTAGAACCACTCAGAAGGGTTCACCTTAATTCTAGTTACGAGATTAAATGAAATCGCTTACAACTTATCACTTTCGAACTGACTCGGAAATTTGGTGAACATTAATCCCCTATCAAATATTGAAAGGGGATTTTCATTTCATTTCGATGGTGATCCGCCCTATCTCTTTCTTCGAATGGTTTTCTTCCGCTCTATTAGGCTGACCGTACAGTATTTTATAGCTCTAACATACATCAAGGAAGCGTTGAAATAGAGATAGGAGGAGAGCCACATGAATCGTACAATTACCTTCCGATTCTCTAGTACCAGGCATCTTTGGAATGAAGCAATACTAAAGGAAACAGCAGGAAAATGAGTCTTTCGAGTTTCATGGATTAAGGCCGAACACCCGGATTCATGATTGGAAATGAGAAAGTGGCCGAAGCGGGCAGTGTCATTATAGCTCTGCGGACACTTTAAGTTGGAACTGGGAGCGATTAGTTTTTTTTTCAAGTCCACCTATTTCTCGGGCACCCTCGTACATATTTCTTTCCTCAAGATCTCTTCCGAACAGATTCAGTTTCATTATCCCTTGAAATGCCTCAGCAGCGAATGTTGAATTCAAAATTCCGCCCAGAGGTCGGATACACCTTTATGGTTCAGTCCCCTAACAGGCCACTTTATCAAAGTTCCTCGTACCTTCTATCCAACGAATTCGCTCACAAGTTCTAATTTTGAGGGGTAGACAGTCGTTTTCGTATTTAACCCTCAAAATCACTAGGCAAGCCCGATTGAACTTAGCACGCTAACAGCTATCGCAATATTTTAGGACCACTATCATTTGTCAAACAGTATAAATTTGTTTTGGCGTACTATGAATAACCGAAAGATACTTAGCACAGGTCCAGCAGAGGTGTAAAAAATTTCTGTGCGCAACAGCAACGTAACGCATTCCTAAGAAATTTGAAGGATAAGAGAGGATAAGGAAGCATAAAGAATCCAATTAAGCTCACTAATCTCTCTCAGCTCAAGCAACTCTCCATCAATATCCACTAAGGTACTCTGCCAGCTGCCAATTGGGAGTCGTCCGTTTTCTCTCCGCTATTCATACCTCGTATCGAACTCAATATGCTTTCTCCTGAGTACTCACTGGCAGTGAGCTGTCAGGGTGGAGGGCACTAGCGGCGGATGAATGGGGTGAAACTGAAACTGCGCAGGGTTCGAGGTCAGCAGCGGTGAGAACGTCTGAAGAAGAGTGAAACGGGGAGACACGGTCGCCGGCTGCGATGAGTCAGTGACCGATATCGGTCGCATCGCACGACAAAAAGAAAACGAACAACTTTACACCGGCCGTCATTTCCCACCTAAATTAGTCACGCTCAGGCGTGTACTGCGAGCAGCATGAGGCATGAGGTATTTCGAGGCAAAAGAAGAGCCCGCTCCACCTGACACCTGCATGTGTGCAACTGAGATCTTACACTCTACTTCTACGGATTCCCAAAGTCCTTTGAGACACTTTACATGAATAAGAATCCCAGCAGTCTTGCACAACGCGGCACAATACTGGACATTTCCTGACACAATACGCAGCTATAGAAAAAACAGCGAAGATCTGCTTCACTCATCCACATTTGTGGTCAAATATCAACTACAATTGATGTTTGTAATGAACAAAAAAATCTACAGGATTTGCCGTTTTAAGGCTTGTGGTACTTTACTTTCACTTTACTTACTTTCAAATTCAAAAAATAAAACTACTTGAAGGCATCTTTTCAGTCATTCTAAAAGCTCACGTCAGATTCATTAGGCCTCAGGAGGCTGGTATCGACGTTGGAAGCTGTTGCAACGATATTTTGTTGCGATCAACACTCCAGCGTCAGGCTGGACACGAACCCGCACCTCCTCTGACCGGGCGGGAATGCTGTGCGCCATTACACCGCCGGCCTAACTTGATCGAACGCGACCTCGTTATAAAAGCTTACAACCTCAGTACCATCCAATTGAGGCTTAAAGAAATTGATTTCAATCTCTGCGAGTGTCCCTCAAAAGTTCGGAAACAGGAGACCTTCTACGTTTGCCGCACACGCAAACGTGCTGGTTTATGCACATCATCAGGCTTAGTTGAAGCTGAATTGGTAAACGCGGCAACACTCTCTAAGCAAGAAAGCGGAGATCCTCAGAAGAAATAGAGATGGATGGGTTGCACAGGCGGATATAACAGTCCCAAGCCTGCGTTCGATGTGCATTGAAGGTTATCGGTATGACACACTACGACTATAGCGAAGATATAAGGAATAGGCGAACATGCGAAACAACAAGAAGAATAAATAAAACATGAAAAAGTAAACGAATAAGAGAAGAAATGTTGGTAGATCCATGCGAACGATTTCAAATTCGAGCTCAGAGCCATATTGGGCAAATGGATGAACGTGAGTTTCGCAATGAAGAAGGGGCGATAAACGCCCCTCAAGCATAGGATTTTCCATTTGGCAGGAAAGATTAGGTGGAAGCTGACAGCGACGCCCAACTAAAAAGCCGACGCTCTCTGGAAGAGCGGGCAAGCAGTGGCATCATAAAAACCACGCACGGCTCCAGCCTGATAATCAGCGGCATCGACCCGACCCGCCCAAAGAAGCGAGCAAACACTCCCCGCACGGAGATCACTCCCAATCAGCCCCTGACTGCTAACGGCGAGCAGGTCCCTTGGAACGAAATGTTCTTCGCTTGTCGTTGTGAGAAGACGAACGCTTCCCCGTGGGGTTTGCGAAGTACAGTTGCTGAATTGTTAAGGGGATCAAGTAAATCACGCGAACCACGAAATCATGTAGCTTCCAAAGGTCTTGTACTTGTGCTAAACTGTATAGCGATAATCGAGGTATTAGCTGCCAATCCATAGAGATCAGAAGAAAAGACGACGTGGTGAAGAGGAGCTGCAACAGATAGCAGCGAACCGGCGCTCGATCGCAACGGCGACAAACGATAGTAACAGTGATAGTAGCTTCGTCTCCATACATTTGCTAAGTTATCCTTTTTGTATACTTATAGTCGCTTGTGCTGGACTACGATTTGGACAAATAGAGTAAACGCAGAGTGAAGCTGGTGTTGATGGTCAGAACAAGGTGAAGCAGACGTGTAAGGCCTGTTATACTTCGGCGACGCTGTTGTTGGCGACAGCCCGCTTAACATAGCGTCGCCGAAGTATAACATAGGCCTAACTCTCGCAGACTTTTCACAGGCAGAGGAATCGGAGCGCTGTCGTTAACGCCCAACAAAAGTGGCGTTGATGAGAACTGTGTCGAGAAAGACAAGCGAAAGCTAACGACGGATCCCTGATCGGAGATAAGATGTGCTCAAAGCAGCCTCGTCGTATGTGCTGCCCTGCTGTTTTGAGCTTCACAATAAGGAGTGATGGCAAGTCTCACCTGGTCCAACTGGAGTTGTCGTCGAGGCATGTAGGGTAGCGGCCAAAGAAATACGGAACAAATGCCGTTTGCTTAGAGATTCGCATCAAACGAGCATGGACCGCTTGTGATGAAAAAAAAGGAAAAAACAAAACGCAAGATTTCCATGACCCGAAACGGGTGCACTCAAAGTAGCACTTAGGGTAGCAATTTCTTCTACTAGGAAAGGCTATTTTCCGTGCTCTAGAGGTATGTACTTTCAACCGATTTTAGAAAATGTTAAAGGAAGCATTTTCAGCAGTCGATGATGTGATTTGTGACACTCCTAAAATGGCAACAGTCGAAAGGAGGCGACCGCTCTATACGTGAAGAGTAATACCTGATGATGTACTGAAAACGAGTTCGGAAGTACATATAAGCCAATATTTTTTGTCGAATAAGGTGGCATATTTTTTGTGGAGAATGTTCCTGAATATCCATATTTATATTTGTGGACTGGCATGCTCCACTGAATTACGAAGAATTAAAAAAGGCAACCAAAAGCTTCGCAGAAGGAAAAAACATTTTATAGTAGAGTTATCGAACAAAGATAAGGCTGACTTTATCAACCCGCTTTTGGGATGCACGTAAGATGTCTCGTTGTTAAGCCTACGGAATAACATGAGGATACGCTGCTTACTTGGCCTACATAACCATCTGCTGTGGCAACCCGATATAAAAGTCGGTGTGCTACAATTCTCAGATGTCCAGGAGTGATCACCGATCTCAAAAAAGGTCTTCTTGACAAAAAGAACCAATCCGAGGTGTGAGCGAGATAGGGTAACTCGCGCGGCTGCCACATGCTCTTTAAAGTGTGCTAAGCTCATCCCACCAAATATCGTTGTAGGACTGCCGCGCTCCTTATGTCAGAGGGTGAGACTGTGAGACGAAAGGTTCTATCCAAGCAAACAATACTTTAGCGCCACTAAAATTTAGCATATGTTAATTGCAACCACTTGAAAAGTCTCCTCACTAACCCGAACACGATTGCACAAAATGTGCATTCTCCTTCTTCAGTTATTGCACGATGTGACTGCCGTCGCTATTACATACTTCTTATAGTCTTCTTGTTCTTTTTAATTGTGAGACTAAAATGTCTACATTTACATCTATCTTTTTGGTATATACTTTAATTCGTCCTCTTTCATGATGGCAGTCAGCTGACTGCATAATACACAAAAAGAAATAAATTTCAACATCGGTGGCCTACGGTATTTTAAATGTTCAAGTCGGTGGCCTTTCATGAAAAATAAGGCAAAGTAAATCTCTGAAAGAATCCAGAAACAGCAGCATACTTGCAGAGTAAATCGCTGAAAAAATGAAACCAGTTGTAACACAAGACTCCACCTTTCGACTGTAGGGTTATTTTAGGAACAACTTTACACCTGTTTCATTAGCTCACTCGCGACAGAATGACAAGGAGCCGCTGAATAATAGGACGGGGGAGAATTCAGATGAAGTCTTGCTGCGTTGAAAAGGCTCGTGAACGCATTCTAAAAAGCGGGAGTACAGGTGGCGAATGTGTACGGAGATGGGAGCGGAAGCGTTTTGCGGCTAAAGGAGCCGCCCGGTCTGTTTGAGTAGTGTATGCGTGTAGGGGAGCCGGTCGAGTCTGCGAGCAGGCGAGGTCAGTGTCAGTGATGAGAGGCGGCTGCGGAGCGGAATGGACGGACGATCGGGAGAGAGCGCCCCGTCCGTCCGCCGTCCGACGCTGAATCGCTAACCCTATCCGATTACGCATACAATTATGCTCTGCTAGCGGCTAGCGGTCGGCGCTCGCCCGACGTTCCACATAGCCATAGGCATTCGGAGGGGGAAACAGCGACGCAGTGATGACGCCAGATGGGCCAGCGCCGGCCATCTGCCAAGGAACGGACCAACCAAGGACAGCCACCCTCATCACAGCCCAGCTGGGTTAAGTGCCCATCAGATCTTGTTCATTCATGAAACCCGACGATACTGCATGTGACCTGGATCAGCTCCCAGCTGCTGCGCCTAATTTGCCGTTTCCCGCATGCGAGGTGCCTGCACCAGCCGATCAACACTCATTACGTGCTTACCTCGCTCGAAAACAAGCTAATTACTGGAGAGTAGGCAGAACAAGGTCGAATGGTGATGGAGGAATTCGACGACCTCACACGGAACTTTGGAGGACATGAGGGTGCGGCTCTGAAGGCCAAACTCGCCATTACTCAATCTCGTTTCGAGCGGAATGAAATGTTGAAGACACCGCGAGGGGATGCCAGCCCCTGTATAAGAGCGTCCGAGAGCCAACTAATCTCTCGTAGTGGGTTAGTTGAGAATCGCCTTGGGTTTGGATGAATCAGCAGCAACCCCGATGAGTGTCCACGATCTGGCTCCTATATAAGTGTCACTCATAAATAACCTCCCCTTGCTGGTTTTATTCCCTAGTGGTCATTTAGAAAAGGAAGAGCGTTTCTCAAAGAGATGAGCCCGAGTCGACACATGGGATTGTCACGACACATTCGACATTGTCGACACAGTCGACACATTGTCTCGCCATGGTGCGTGAGAGATGGACGCTGCAAAACTATAGCACCGTAGAGCACAAGCCGAAACCGAAGTTCTGTTCTCTGATGGGTGATTTTCTTGCGCGAGGCAGTTATTGTATCCCCTACGGCTTCAGTGGTTTGTTTTCCTCTCAGTCTGACGACCGGCTTATCGGATCAGGGGCGATTCACTGGCTCGTCACACCATCTCCCTTTGAGCACACCACTAGACCGGTGTTTCTATGTCTACAAAGATTAGTTATCTAACGAATGATTATGCAGTTACTTATATATGTTGGATTCTATCCAAAACAGGCACGTTAGATAGTCTCCATAATCTGAAAGAATCGCAACACTACTAATTGTAAGTAGAAACACAACGCTAATGAAGAACCTGATGAATTCCATTCGGTATACGTCTTGAATTTGCATGCGCAGGATATCATGGAACACAAGATTAGATTGCAGTTATAACTATAATTTGCGGCCGATACTGGCCATTCTGTGGACATGTCAGTCTTTCATCATTCTCGGACAAGGCTCAATCTCGATGGCATGAAGGGAATGCTTGGCTTACAAGCTTGTAATCGATTCAGGCGATCTAGCGCCTCCTACGGACTGCGCCAGGCGCGTCCTAGTGGCAGAAGCATAATTGAACGTGTAAAGTCGAATAGCACCTAAGTATGAAGAGCCAGAGAACGATATAGAAACACTGTTCGTTATGCAATGCGTAATGAGCTGTAAACAAGAGAGATGAGCACAGCTTCGCGAATAACCGAAATCGTAAGAGCGATCGTCATGAAGTGGAAACCTATCCCTTTTTGTCCCCATAGGTGCAACCCCAATAGGGTAGTCCACCTTACACACATTAAAATGATAGTTGAAATGGAGACACATACAGGGTGCGTAAAAAGTATTGACGCAGTAAATGGCGGTTGTGGAAATAGTATTGCGCAGTAAGTTTTAAAATATTCACTTGGGAAATATGGAAAATGATCTTGCAAACACGACAGAATAAGTCGTAATTGACACTGGCTCCTTTACTGTGAAAACAGCAACGAAAACGACGGAAAAATTCATGAGCACGCGCCGCAAGCACTTGCTTGCATTTCGTTCCGTGCTTCGAACAGGGTAGCCTTCTGCGACTGGTCACTTCTGTTGAAAGTAGCACAGACCTCATTGTTCAAAATCGCCCAAAAAGAGTAGTCCAGCGGATTCACGTTTAAGCTGTGCTCGCCTGAGAAGCTGTTCACACCTGCGCGCGTTATCTGTTTGCCGTTATGGGACAGAGGTTGACAATTTTTGATTTGAACGTTATCGTGCTTGAACATCTTGTAATCATCATCTGTTATGACAGAGCCGTGGCTGACGTTTGGGTTGCTGACCTCTTTCCTCACCAACCGTTTCGAACAGCGCCTAATTCTCTTGTTAAGGAACTATTAAGCTCTTTGGGAAACAGACAAAAAAGGGCTACCGTAACGATGACGATCATGTTTCTTCAGTTTTTTCCTGAGTGTTTTTTGAGCACAATACAGACAACAAAAATAACACATAAAAACCTAGAGGGGTAGAAACAGAAAGCTGGAGCTGAAACAAAAAGTAGGTGCGTCAATACTTTTTACGCACCCTGTACAACGTAATGTACACGTAAGCCAGCCACTAGACTCTCGAGGAAGCACAGAGGTTGGCGCCAACAGGATGAGCGGTATAACGCACGTCCCGTTGTAGAATGGACCCCACATTCGGATTGCGGCACTTCATATTCCCTGTGCAGAAGCTCTGAGGTGCATTGAAGAATCCAAGCTGCGCAGAAAGCGAGAGGAGGGATGGGAAATGAAGGGGTGATGATGCGAACCAGCAGACCTTCTCTGCGTGGTGCCTCACCACTGCTGACTAAGCGCAGTGTCAGCAGGTCATAAAAGGCCCTCGCATGATTCCTTGCGAGCACGACGGAACATGCTGCTTCTTTGAAGACCTCTTCGTGGAGGTTTAGCATCCCTAACTAAACTAACTGGAGGCAAAGCGGCTATGTTTGTGCTAAATATTAACCCCTATTGTTCCAACTATGAGTAACAGAGCACTTTTAATCAGTTTCTCACTCAATTCGCAAGCGACAATATCTAGAAAATCGTTATTTACTGGTTTATTCATTTTCACTTCATTCATTAATTTCATTGTAGGACACAAACTTTCGAGACCGGCGAAGCCGGCTGGCCTGGCGTGGCCCGCACACTCCAGGACGCTGATATATATATATGTATATATATATATATATAGTATGGTAGGGTAAGCAGTATAAGTAGATTTCCTGCAAAGTGATTGACTAATGACGACCTTGATCATTTATCCCTTATTCCGGAGCTACAATATGGTTGTCGTCGCTCCATGCTCTGCTGCTTATTTAGCACGAGCTGGTGTAGCACAGCTTCAAAAAGCTGTGTGGAGAGCATCGTCCAGTATGTAGTAGCGGCAACTGCACCTACTATCATTGAGGAAACTCCACGCTTCTACTGGCTGAAATATGCATTCAAATCGCATCATCTTGTGGGAATAGAACGCGTGACTCATCGCAGCAAAGATTGCTGACCCTTAATCTTTATCCGTCATATAGAAGCAACGTCCACAATGAGGAATATGTTGAGTGGAGGAAGAGGATGGGATGGGGCGATGAGCAGTGAGTGCAATCAGCATATTGTGCACCTGACATAAAGCATACAATGTGGACTACGTGTGGTTGTTCTCCCACATTAACAGTGGAGAATTGGCAAAAATTGCAATGAGTAGCCAATGGATAGAAATGCTTCTATATGATGGATAAAATTACAATGAAGAAGAAGCTGCTATGGGAACATGAAATTGGATGGCATTATACTGACCGTCGCTAAGACGCTAGTATACACTTGACAGCAAGCAACTCGTCTCTGTAAGGTTATTTCGGCCTGAAAAAGTGTTCCATCACATCACTATTTCAAACGAGTTCATTCATGGAACTACGTGACTTCTTCACGGCCGCAATTTATTACCTCGTTGGCTAAGCTACGCTAGTATGTGAAGTCTAATTTTGAATATACTCACTTATCCCCATGTTTCAAATTTTGCTGAGGGTTGCAGGGTGATAGCACTCCACGGGCGGAGAAGCACCACATGTACCTGTCGGGGCTGGGACGGCCCTTGTTCGTTACAGCATTAACAGCAGTTTTCAGTTGCGGAGGTTGTAGGAATTTCAGCGCGTTATAATGTGACGAAGAGCGAAACGGTCCTTCCTATGTGCTCTTACAGGATGCTTTGTTGCGATCAAAACTCTTGCGCCAGGCGGGACTCGAACCCGCATCTTCTGATATCCTCGAGGTCTGTCAGCACCCACCCTGATACGGTCCTTTCTATATTGTCCATATACATATGAAATGAACTCTTTCTCAGCCGGACGAGGAACTCCTATCATTCGAGTTCACTAAGCGCCCTTTGACAGCGATGAATTCTCGCATTCTCGATATGGCAGATGGCAGCATATGTTTGCAGGCCTCTGGAAGGCGTGAGCAGTTTGCGTGAGAGTAGCGAGAGGCGCAGGACCAGGTAAAGGGCAATCAATGACTTTCAGATCCCTCTATCGAAGGCAACCGTGCACCCCACTGACTCGACTCAGCAGGATAATGTTAGAACATATTGTTCTAGAAAAGAGGCTAAAGCTGTTCAAGTCTCAATCCGTGAATGGGCCCGAGACTTCAACCGCGTGAGTTGCGACAGTGAAGACGAGAACCCTTACAAGAAAAGCAACCAGGAGAAAGCGTAGTCACTTGCACTTGCAACAGTCTGAATTGTCTAATACACATACCGCAACTAACATACTTCTCTGTATGCTCCGTCTTCCTTGAGAGTGGCTACAGGCTGATGTAAAAAAACAGCATGTTATGATGAACGGTGACCAGGGTCAATGAGCAGGAGACAGTGCAATAGCATTTCGCTAATTTCGTCGGAAGAGAAACAACTGCTGGACAAGGAGGTGGGACGCCTGCAGCGATCCTGCAGTGTTCGACTCATGGCAGATTCTCCAAAACGAGCTCCCCTCGGGATTTCTAGCAGGAACGGGTAGCAGCAGCACTTCTCATGGCCGGCGCACGCCGGGCGGAGAGCAACCGTTGTGCCGAATGAATCCTCAGGCAGCCTGCTTGACGAAATGTCGACAACGCCATCTCGCCTTCTCGGCGTATATATTCCACGTGCAGCTAGCAGTTATTTCCGTGGGTGGTCGTTTCAAAAGCGAGAATCAACATCAGGTCATTCGACAGATCGACTGTGCATCGAGACTGAAAGGAGTTAGTTCGACCTCTCACGAATTCCTCACGAAAAGCGAATCGATGCGGAGGCGCGTAGCAGGTACTCCAACATAGAAGTGGAACGAACCGCTAGCACAGAGGGAACGGCGAGAAGAGGTAATCAATCTGCAGGACTCGGAAGGCGACGTCGAACTGGGCCAAGCCACTTTCGCCCGACCACCTCGCCGTAAAAAACGGAGGAAGTCCAACTCGCAAAGAGGAAAACCTGGTAGCGGGGGATTATTGTTGAAAGTTTCCCAGTCGCCAGGCGCATTTATTGGAGCATGCAGTGAGTTTCATTGACATAAAACCACCTCATCTCCATACACTGTCTAGGAGACAATACTCTTATTCCGGCCACTGAAATTTGACCAGGTCTCTGTCTGCAAGGTTCTACACGGCTATTATGGGCGTAATTTTTACACGGCTTTCATTAATAACGATTGCAACAGTATCTTTGAACTGAATGCGTCTAACACCAGAGGGCTAGAAGGAATGTGAGGTCCCATTTCTTCGTTAATAGAGCCGATGCTGAGTTGAGCAAGCGGCTAAGGTTAAGCATTGTTACAAGTGAACTCAGCGAAAGTCGACTCATGGTCGTGTCCTCATGGTGAGACCGCATTCCACCTTCTCGGCTGCGCTATGTCAAGCGTCGCTTTGCGAAGTGGAAACGCTCTATAGAACCCTGGTATGCTATTCGATCTTACTTCTCGACTAGGAAATTGTGACTAGAGCTGAATCGCAGTGGATCTACGCTCCTATGAAGGCGACGATTCAGTCAAGAAGTCAGGCTATCAGAAAATCAACTTATACACCCCGCGTTCGGAACTCTACGAAATACTCCCTACACTTGTTGTGGTACACATTTATTGCAGCTGTTGCCAACCTTCTTCGGAAAGAAAGTCGTGTAGTGAAAGCAAGTGACACACTTGGAGAAAGAGGATCTCGTTTATGATCGGTTCCAGATTCAGTTCAGGCCCGGGTCAACTTAGCAATTTATCACAATTTTGATCTACGATTTTCCAAAAGACTCGCCCCCTAGTCTGACATGCCCATCGGGTAGCCACGGGAAATGATAGAGATTAGAGAACACACAAATAATCCCCCCCCCCCCCCCCGGTGACGTGGTGAAGAATTCGAAAGCGCGGACGTCGCAGAAGCAGCTGGGCAGCGACATATCTTGTCCTTTGCTACAGATTCAAATGCCGCGTCAGATAGCAATGTCCGCAAGTGAATTTGCAGTCCTAACGCTATTATGACTTTTCGGCAAATCTAAGCTTGGAACAACCGCAGCGTTTCAAAAGAGGCTGGCCGCGGTCTAAATCGTGTTTGTAATGCGATTTCTACCATTCCAGGTGTGAATCGACGCCTTTCTCCAAGCTGGTGATCTCATCACTGGGTGGAACGTATGCGTCGTCATTCACAGTTCATTCTTGTGCAACTGTGTTCGTGGCAAATGACAGCTTTGCTGGAGTGGTGCTGTCGGATAGGCTCGAGTTCACGGGAATAGGTTGGCGACAGTAAATTTTATGATCAAACTTTTGACAAGCGCAGTAATCTTACTTGAGACATAGCATTTTCGAACAGAGGGCGTGGCCGCGAGACTGTGCATTAGTCAATCGGAGCGGACGCTGACCGGCTTCGATCCTGTATGTGGGAGCCATCTTCGCTTCGCTGATGACATCGTGCTCATAACGCCGAGCATAAGCCAGTAGGAGCAAATGCTGACCAACTTCGAATGTGTATGTGAGAGCGTTGGACAGCAGCTGAATCTTAGGCCTGGTTATACTTCGGCGACGCGTCGGCGACGCTGTGTTGTGCGGGTTGCTACGACTGCGTAGCAGCCCGCGTAACACTGTCACCGACGTCGCCGGCAACAGCGTCACCGAAGTATAATAGAGGCTATAGGCGAACGATATTTTTGAGGCACGGACAAGTTTCTGACGCCCCATTCGCTCAACGGAACGAACATCTCCGAACGCTCCAGCTGCGTGTATCTGGCTCGCGAAGTCAACATGGCCAACAATCTACAGTACCGGACATGCCGCGAAAGATGAAGAACAGCGCAAAAGAGCGCCGGATGCGCTCGTCACGCGTCGCTCTGAGGCAAGTCACGTTATGACGCCGCATCCTCAACTTCTGGACGATAGGCTGATGGAATGAGCCTATCCACGCCTTTGTACGAACATGGCATACTGCTTGCAACTAACTGCCGGCATAGGTCGCGCCCTGAAAAGTACATATAAGCCAGGCAGAATCAATCTAGTGGGCGCGACCGCCCGCTAAGTAGCGTTAGGCTGATGGAAGGAGCCGATCCACGCGTTTGGAAGAACATGATCCATATTTGAGTTTTCGAGACTCGTGATGGTACCGTTCTGTTCAGCTCGAAGAGCTCTATCAAACGGTATCAATTTCGACCAATGTTGGAAACATCGATTTTTTGACAATTTCGTACCGAGGACGAGCCGCAGCGGACGAACGATGACGTCACCGAAGACCAATCTTTTCGAGTTTAGCCAAGTGGGTACCATTCGATAGAGTTTTTCGAGCTGAACAGAACGGTGTTATTGCGAGTGTCGAAAGATGTGCCGGCGCTTCGCATGCACCCGATGGATGAGAGCCGTCACAGACTGGATTCTGCTGGATGTCAAGAGAACACCAGGGGCCGTATTCATCAACGACTTACGTAACTTTAACGGAGAATTGTGAGCTTATCAAGCGATATGGTGAGCGATAAGCCGCGTTATCTGAGCTTTTAACGCGGCTTATCGCTCACCATATCGCTTGATAAGCTTACGATTCTCCGCTAAAGTTACGTAAGTCGTTGATGAATCCGGCCCAGGATGCCCACCAACGCTTTGGTCGGACTTCTTCTTGAAGGCGCTGAACGAACGATATGACGCTCCTCATGTCCATTGGAGTACTCTTGCACGCGACGGAGACGAATGCAGACGCTGCTGATAACCGGTCAGGCAATCCATTGGGCCACAGGTGATGAAGGAAATTTAAGAAGCACAGGAAAGATTAGCGCAGAGGACTTCTACTATAACAAAAAACTGTGGATATGTCACAATCACGATGTCACAATCTCTTCTTAAGCATAACTTTCGAAAAGTCAACATTGGAAAGCTGCTACTCTTTGAAAGTTTACGAAATGACGGTACTGCGTCCAGATCCGGTATCGCGAGTTCTTGAATAGCACTGAGAACCGTTCAGGTCGACTGACGCTCGAGCCGCATGCGTTCCGCAACATTCTGCAGTCGCCGAAGCAGCTCGTTATCGATAAGGCAAGTTTTTGAACGGCATCCGCTGATCGATTCTGAGAGAAGTGATCTGTAGTCGTTAGACGGCCGTGAGTCACTGCTGCAGTCGAACGTCCTGCGCTTCCCCTTGGCAAACACTGGCCCCTTTCAACTCTGCCGCGTAAAAGGGATCCGGCCAATAAACGCGTTGGCAGTTTTTCGAGCACCGCTGAAAGACAGCGGCGTGAAGTGCTTCTGCGCTGGAAAGTTCTCGCAGCCTTCAAGACTTTCTCATAACATCGTTTGGGAGGAGCTTAAAGGGAGAGTGCGATTGCCAGGTGAAAGGAAGTCCTACGGGTTAATAAAACAAATCCTAGACATACCACCCCCACTTGCACGTAAAGACACGAAAACCCATAGCACAGTAAGTGATACAAATTCTTGATATAAGGCTGCTCTCAGGGGAGTTACTGTAATAATGAGAAATTACTTCGTCTGCTTGACAAATCGCGTCAAATGCAACAAATTGAAGTAGAGATGATCATTGGGTGCGCCCTATTCCTGAGCTGTGCAGGTTCCTCGTTATAGACGGGAGAAATTCCGAGTATAAAGTGCTCAGTGCTTGCTGCTGCACACTCAATAGCGCTGTTGAGAGACACAGGCCGTCGATGGGTGGCAGAAGGCGGGCACGTCGATCAGATGTAGGTTAGAGGGTGAACGGAATGAAGGCTATCATATAGTAGGAATAGCTACTAAGAAAGTGACCCCATAGACTCCTTGAAAGATTGGCATGCTAGGGAAGCTAAGAGCCAACAAAAGTCTGCTGCTGGGGCGCGATTAGGTGGCTGAAGCTATAAATGTCCGAAGGCCGTACGCACAGATCTCCAGCGACCATCCGCGGATGTGGTTACGGATCACTAACAGCAAGGCAGATGTGGGAATAGTACATTGTTATGAAAGTCTACTGTGGAAGGGTGCATCGTGGGATACAGGGGTGTGCGTAATTACGATTTACGATTTTATGATTTACGGTTACTTTCGCCGAATTTTTGCGATTTACGATTTTCGACGTTTTGGGTCGTGAATCGTAATTTATCGTAAGTGTGATTTTCGACCAACAACCAACCGGCGTCCAAATTTCTACTTATAGGGCTATAGAGGTGAGCCCACTCCAATGCGCTCCTTTTATAGCGCATTCCCACTTCCCTTTAGATTTGTTTTTCTTTAAATGTTCGAATGTGTCGTGGTAGAAGACACCATCCTGTGCGCAGGCTTCCCGAATACGACTTATCTCTTCGCTTAACAATACTTTTTGCATTTCCCTAACATTGTGAGGACTGCCGTTTGGAATCAGACCAGTTCAAGGGGAGAAATAAGTGCAATACATCATTATAAAATGATCACCTGTCTAGGAGACTGAGTTCCTCCGTTTCCGGCCGAGAGCTAGCAAGGCAGATCGCACTCCTACTAGCAGACTAGTTCCACTGCGGCCCACAGAAAGACAATGGAGGAGATTCTTAGCGATAGGGAGACGAGTATTCTTTCATCCACGTCCTGTTTGGTAATAACGCCTAGTCAATTTGTTTATAATAGACTCATGTAAATCCTAGCGAATAGAATTGACACAAGTCCACGATCGAATATCTTTCGTGATTGGAAGCGGGGTCTAGAAAGTTGTTAAACTCACGTGGAGAAGTAAACCACTGATGGTTCTATCGGCTTACATCGCACTACATAAGGCGGGGCAAATTGATACACAAAGTGCGGTCAAAGCGACAACTTCAAGAAAGGATCGATCTGGTTCTGGCACTTTTGTCGTCCCTTTTCAGGGGTGTGATTGAGGCTATTGCATTTCCCCCATCTAATTCGTTTAGGAGGGTGCAGACTCGGAGAGCAAATGTTCGTTACAGAACTGGTGAAGGGTAGCCCGAACGTGTGCAGAGAATTACTATACTTCTGAGTTTGAGTACTGCGCTGTGGTTATTGCACTCTCTCGTTCAGCAATAAATGTGTAACTACCGTCTCACAGCAGTCTATGTACAAGATGTCTCAAAAAAATGTATACACTGTTTGAAATGTGATTACTTTGCCTACAGTAAGGGTAATGAAGAACTTAAAGACTCATATAAAAGTTTATGAGAATATAAATTTTCTGACATTAAGCGATGTGGAATGCGCCATGCACTCGTCTGAAAGCCTGCCTTTTACACTCGATTGATTGTGTTTCGCCTGAACTTGTTGCAATTTCTTCACAAAGTGGCCGTTTCTATTGGTTTGTACTTCTTTTAAGTTTTAAAAGTTGGAAACACACTACGGCTCACGAAAAATGAAGGGTGTTCTAAAAGTGCAAGTACTATCTGAAAGGTTCTAACACTGTTGCTAGTGAAGCTCTTGAAGATGATTGAAAATCATATGCAAGCGCGGGAATACGAGATTTCTGTGGCGCTTAAATAGTCAGGATTGCGCCATGCCCCGCCTGAAATCCTGCATTTCAGACTCGATTGATTGCGCATGGGCTGAATGTTTGTTGAAATTTAGTTACTACCCGGCCCGATTAACCGGGCTGTGCTTCTTTTAACGTTTAGAACTTGGCAATCGCGTGGAAGACGAGACACATGCGAGTTTATTGATTGCACAATTTAAATGCGACCAGGAGTCCCACCTTCCAAGAGTTCTTTGGACTGATGAAGCAAAATTCAAGCTGAATGGAGAGGTTAGTTGGCATAATTACAGCTACCGGGCAATGAAAAACGGCAAAAGAATTACAGCACAGGTTAATCTGGCCAAGTAGTAACAAGGTTGTAGCAAGCATCAGCCCATGCACAATCAATCGAATCTGAAATGCAAGGCTTCAGGCGGGGCACGGGGCAATCTTGACCATTTTCAAGCCACAGAAATCTCGTTGCGCTTTCACATGAGTCTCAAACATCTTCAAATGCTTCACTAGCAGCAATGTTAGAACATTTCAAATAGTACCTGCATTTTTTACAATACTCTGCAGTCTTCGCAAGCCCCAGTGTGTTTTCAAGTTTTAAGCCTTGAAAGAAGCTAAATCAATCAAAACGGCCACTTTGTGAAGGAATTATAACAAGTATGTATTCGGGCAAAACACAATCAATCCATTGAAAAATGCACAATTTCAAACGAGTGCATGGCTCCCATATGTCGGAGAATTTCTATTTCCTTAGGCGTTCATATGAGCTTACAACTTCTTCAGTATCTTTACTGTGACAAAAGTTATCACCTTTGAAACAGTCTATACATTCATTTTTGAGACACTCTATATATCCCGTCTTCTCCTGCTGCGTTTGAAATGGACCTCTGCAAATTCAAACTGAACCAGTTCCTACTTCATTCACGTTCTTCCCAACTCATAACTCGAATAGAATTGCTTTCAAACAAAGCTAGACACCTTCTAAAACAAAATTATCTCGTCTATGGAATCAAGCTGAAGATGCCTCAAGAAAGTTATACGTTAACCTTTCAATTTTAAAGGGTATGGGAATGTTTCAAGACTTATTTCAAGATATAGAAAAGCGAAGATCTTTCATTGCGAAAATAATGGGATTGCGCCATGCATTCACTCGGCGCAATCCCATCGTATGAATCAGAACATATGTTTGCTAGATTGCTACATGCGCAGCTGCCGTTTTCGCCGCAATGGTCAGTGGCAGGGGTGTGCGTAAATGAACTCCGAAATTTCGTAAATCGTAAATCGTAATTACGAAAAAATCGTCGTAAATCGTAAATCGTAAACCGTAAATCGTAAAAGGCGCCTGACTTACAATGCATCTAATTTCCTTGGTTTTTCTATTATATTAAGGCTAGTCGAAGCTAACTATGTTTTATTGAGACGTTTTCAGCTCAGCTGCACACTTTTCTAATTAAGATGGAAGCCATTAAAATCGCCTAGCGCCTTTCAAATCAAGCTGGACAAGTTTTTGGAGAACCAAAATAAAGTGCTTGTTCAAAAACGCTATCTTAAAAGGCGCCTATACAGTGTGCCCAAATAAAAGGCTTACACTGCTTGGACGATCAAAAATGTTTATCATTCTACTAACCATTAGCTTGCATATAAAACTATGACTTTGTAGAAACAACCGCAACAACTCCGAATAAATCAACAAAAACCATTCCATCCAAAACCAAAGAAAAATTGGATCGCTGGGCAACTCGACGAAAACGGTATTTGCAAAAATAATCCAATAAGCATCCCTACTGAGTGAGCGCATGGCACATTTCTATGGTATGACACACCTAAAGTTCCAAGCCTTCCCACGTTTTGAATTGTACTCAACAGCATTTTTGTAGCAGACGGGAAGTAATTGTGTGACGATTGAAAGAGTATGATCACATTTTTGGACACTCATCATAGTCGGATTTTTGACTTAAGAAGACATTTGTGTGGCATTCTTTAGAAGCAAAGTAGGAAAGCAAGGTGCAGCTTGAATTGAAAGTGGTTTAACTGATTCATACAAGGTGCATTTTAAACATATAGGGGAACCCGTGGTCATAGAGAAGTCGGAGGAGGATAACTATCGCGTGCTCCAGAATAGTTCTTGATTAGGATCCTACCACGGGCAGTCAAGTCTTCCATACCTGCTCGGTTGTGAATTGATACCTGATTTGCCTGAGAAGGATCAAACATTGACTTCTACATCGGCGGCAACCGCAGTTCATTCAACGGAACAAACCCACACCCAAATGACCTCTACGATATCCCAAAGAGGTAGAAAGAATGGAAGGCGTATCTCAAACAGGGACTGGTTAACGTCATGCTTTGTCCTTTATCATTTTTGAAGGCAACCACAACTTCTGGAATGAAAGATCGTCGTTCGACGATACCAGTCTATTACTTTCGGCATTTACTTCGCCCGCAGGTTTGCTTGCACTTGTTAGGACTCTCCTTCGGGAACTCCAAAATATTGCGTTACTAATTAATGACTGCTTGCATTCGCCAGTCCTGCTCTCCACTACCTTTGTAACAAACGCTATCGTATCTTCTGCCCAGTCTTTAGCATTCTGAACGGATCGCATAGGGCGAACGCAACAACCCCAATCAGACCACTGAAAATGAGACCAAAAGTGTCAAACTTTTTCACTTTTATCATGAAAATGTCAGACGTTTTGCTTAAGGCGCACCTCATACGTAAATAGACTCCGCGCCATGACGTGCAGTGATAATCAGATACAAACATGATTATTTTACTCTTTCCAACAGTTCAGCTGTTATTCCACAGCCTCCAATCAAGTCCATTATTCCTTGATGGCTTTGCATGAGTTCTACTCATGTGCATTGGAAAGAGCCGTCTATGTGGTGAACAAGTGGTGAAAAGGCACAAGTTGACTAGGCGGTGGTTGCAGCATAGAATATGGTTCACCAGGTGATCCATCTTCATTCCAGTGGAAGGAGAATTTTCATGTCTTTCTGTAAACTGGAACTCAGGCCACTCGAATGTGAGATGTTGTGCTAGAGTGTGACCAGAAAAAAGGCTAGCCCAGTTCCATTGCCAAGAATTAATCGAGCGGCCTATCCACAAATCTGCGTTGTTCTGTCACAGCGCCACAGCAGAACATGAAAAAGTAATTAGGAAATAGCAATGGGTTATGAGGGAAGTCTTTAAAAGTGGGTACATCGTCATAATCCGAATCGTATCACGTCATGCGGACGTTTGTCATCCGTGGACCGAAGATAAGATTTACGAAAATTTACGATTTACGACCCAAAATGTCGTAAATCGTAAACCGTAAAAAATTTGTCAAAAATCACCGTGAATCGTAAAATCGTAAATCGTAAATCGTAATTTCGCACACCCCTGGTCAGTGGTGAACTGATTTTTTAACTTTGAGTTTAGAGTTTCGCTGTTGTTTCTGCTAAACTCTAGATTAGCTCAAGCTAGAATTTTGATAGTAAGTCAGGAATTTAATGAATATTCAAGCGATGCAGGCTTTTTGTTGGAATACCATGCATGGGCTAAAGTAAAGTTTTGAATTAACTGTTTGACTTTCTTGAAACGTGTAAAAATTGATTTGAAAGGCGTCTTACTAGCAAGAAGACGTGGAAACGGAAAAATAGTTTGGTAAGAAAACTGTTCAGATTGAGCTACAAACATCACGACAAATAAGTAAATATTGAATCACATCTGACTAACATTAGTAGAAAAAGCCTCTGAGAATTTAGTTGGACTGCACTACACTTTAGGTGACTCATACGACTTACGACGTTTTTTTTCGCAATTACGATTTACGATTTACGAAATTTCAAACTTCATTTACGCACATCCCTGGTGGGGGATATAACTGTTTACAGATCTGAGCAACACATCCAGATTTCCTCCGCGACTTGATCAAAGTTCCGCAAACGTCCGGGAAGTGATCAGAAACGTGTGGGCGACATCGCAGCTTCGAAAAGTGTTGGCAGGAACTTTTGCAACGCCTCGTGCATATCCTCGAAGCCGATTTTCTCGGAGCGTTGGTGCAGGCGAGAGACAAGGATTGGCAGTGTCCGCGCCTAGAACATCTGTACGAGATTTAAAAGATACACGATATTAAGCAGCGCTCACTGGGAGGGGCGACTTCATCTACTCTGTGTACTTGTGTTGGAAATCTGTTGACTCCGACTTCTCAGAGAGTTATTGTAGAGCAGGTCCCAGCTTACTCCCGAACAAAATAAGGGCAAAAGTAGTTTCTCATGAATTAAGTGCTTGCCTGGAGGGATTGCGGATCGACGAAACGTTAACATGCTCCTGTCCGATCGTGAGATTCGCCACATACTTCATGGCATTTTGTGGGGACAATTGAACCCATATTTGGTTTAAATATTCATGACCTGTGCGGCCGCAGTTAGAACGATTTAAAGACTTTAGAAAAGGGCAAAAGGGGAAAAACCTTCGGCGCGTTACGGATTGTCCCGTCCCATCACGGGCCTGGATGCCTCCCACATACATCCTATGGAAGGATAAAACATCCTTTTTTCTAGTGGTAATCCATCTCTGCGTTGCCTACAACAGTGCTCTGGTAAGAAAAAACATTGGGTTATCTCCTAGATCCGTGCTGCGCTGCGCCATGAAGCTCAGTCGGCGACTGGATCCACCGATTTGAAACAGTGCATGTTCACCCGCTGCTCTCATTTTTCTAACAATAGGAACGCTTCGAATAAGGCGAGTAAAAGTTTGAGTAGAAAGACGTTTCATCATTACCATTTGTTTCGCTCCCTCCACAACCATTTCAATGGTAGAACGCTTCACTCCAATCAAGCTGTTAAAAATGCGTTGTATCAGTTCTCCACTTCTAACGGCAAAAGCTTTTCGGACGTGAAATCTCTCAACTTACCGAAATATGTATGGCTAAAGGTTATCCAACAAAATGGTCAATATATCATTCATTAATGTTTGCTGCCATTATAAATAAATTCCCTTTGAAAAATATGAGAAAAACGATATTAATTATCAGACAACCCAATAGATTGGGTCGCCTCTGTATTATGAAAGAATGGTCGCGTTGTGATTCGTCAAATATCTGTCACTTCGCGCCGGATGTGAGAGGAAGTTCATAACGCTTGCAGTTTCAGTGCTTGCTACCTGTCGTCCTACCGCACACCTTCACCGGCCTATCGCACATGGAGCACTTGTGGTTCCGGAACTCAACGATCGAGAAACTCTCCACACATGCTTTTTACCACCTGACACATGTCAACTACCTCTACTTTCGAGACGTTACGTTCAAGAGGATCGAGGAGAGAGCGTTCGGTGAGTAAGCGCTCAGCCACCAGTGAGCGCGCAAAGCTACCAGCGACAGAGTAGCCTGCTGGTCGGGGTAACTTAGATATGGCTGATAATGGAGAGCAGGCACTCGTCGTTGCGCGAACGATCGGTTTTTGTTTTCTGCATTTCGCTCGAGTGCTGTCGTCAGCTCAAAACGAGGCCTCTTTAAGGTTCGCGGGCAAACAGCGTCAAGTGCGCCCTCCCACTCGAACTCACATCGTCTATGGCGAGCGGGTCAATCACCAAATAGTCACTTACCATGTCAAACACTTCCTTTGCCAGAATCTCGACAGGCAATGTGGCAGGCCTAAGTTGTAACACTTTGGGCGAAATATCTCGTTCATGCTCAACCTTGATCCACTGCAACTCTCATGGAAGTCAGTGTAAGGGTGCAGTTGTTGTTCACGATTAATACGTTGTTGAGGGGCGTAGAGTGCACTCAGTAAGGTTGGGATGCTGAAGTTGATGAAGGTGGTGAAGTTGCTCACGACCAGGCTCTCATAATGAGACAGCATAATATGTACTACTGAAGCAGAAACTAATAATCCTGAGAAAAATTCTGAAAAGGTGGTCATTAGAATTAAGGCATGCTTGGTGTGATCAGTTTGCCCGCTGCTCATCGTCACTGTTTAAGTAGCACTCAAGTACCATTTAAGGTTTGCGAATGTATAGTTTACACCAATTTTTAAATTCAAATTTGTTTGCGTTTGATAATTTATTATATATGGGTCACAAGCAGTAATTGTAGTAGGTGTGATCCATGATCAACGGCAACCTGCAACTAAAGTGTTCTAAATAAAGAATTTTAGCAGCCTTTAGTGCATTTAAGACTCAGAAGCTGTAACAGCGCTTAGTACTGCATTCACAGCATAGCCAAAGAATCTTCGGATCTCCAAGTACTACATAATAGGTATCATTTCTGTCTATTTTTGACAGCCTCTCAGCAAACAGCTTCCAAAGCACTGACGCTGCCTTCTGAAATCTGCGCACATAGCGAAGTGAACCTCTGTTGTGCCTCACAATGCAAGTTGGTGTCTCAAGATGGAGCTAGAATAAACCGTGAAGCCCTGTTTCTAGTGTGTCCGCGTGGAGGCGAAATCGAAGGTAGTGGGTCTGCTACTGATCAGTGTGTCGACAAATATGCAACCCATTTATTGCAGAGTTTGGAGTTTAGAAGAAGGCATCATTTCTCTGCTCTAATCAAAGTACATAATGAAGGGAACTTAAGAACAACAGGTTTCCTCGATCAGCCAGATTATAGATGAGCCTAAAATTGGCGATTAGCCAGCGAGTGGTACGTTGCCTGCGCACTCCATTCTGAGTTCCGCTTTCAGGTAAAATGTACAGCATTGGGCACCTCTTCATGGGTGGTTCCATCCGAATACAGTCGAGTGCAGGATGGCTTCTGGCAGATTCTTCCGTTGGAGAAGTGCTGATAGAGGGCGTTGTCGGCCAGGTCGAGGACGCATTCCTGCTCGAAGCATCGGTGCATTTGGTCACCATCCGCGACTCAGACCTTCAACTGGAAGATCTGCAAGAAGAAGCTGCCGAGTCAGGGCATCGAGCACGCTCTCCAAATCCACCACATCGAAATGCACTGCACTTCATGAACGTCACGATGAGCTCACTCGTGCCAAGTCTTCTTACCCACTTCAGCGAGGTGGGACCTTTCGTGTTGCACTAATTGTAAGAACGCTACTCCAGTATCAGCCTATTAAACGAGAGCTCTCTATTTACAACTCTTAAACTATGTACCACTTGTTGGCAAGTATTTTGTCCTGTTCGTCAATTGGACGAAGCAGCGCTAGGAAAGAAGAGTGAAAGTATAGTAGTTCCAACTGTGAATAAGAAAGCCTTTTCTCCAAATAGACATTTATGCCAGGACAGGCTTAGGGTTGTGTCGTAGGAAAGGTTTCTGACTGAAAAAAAGTTCAAATCTGAAAAAGCGGCGTTCCGAATGCAGTTGAAAGTTCTCAAATGTGCTACTAAGTTTGCACATGCTCTACTATTTCCTTTTTAAGTAGTAGTTTGAATAAAAATGGATGTGTTAGGAGATCTGTAAGCCCATCTGTAATGTGCAAAAAGAGAAACGTAGCAAAAGAGCAACAGCAACAACGAAATGGGCCAGAAAAAGCGACTACTTTGCAAAGCAAGTCACGGTTTCCCATGAATGTGCCCCTATCTAAATCCACCGAAGGCCAGTGAATATGCCCAAATCTTTGCTCTTTCAGGTGCTTGTCTCCAACTGCTCGATCCGAAGTGTGCGACCAAGCCAGAAACTCGTGGCCTCGTCCAGCGATGTTAGTTTCACGTTTGTCAACGCCACAATCGCAAGCATCGAGCCGCACGCCTTCGCGAACATCTCTGCACGCATTCTGAACGTGCTCAGCTGCGCCGTCGGGAGAATGAACCGGCTCGCAGGGTCGAACAGCCGCTTCGATCGCGTGCGAATCGCCGACACACACGTCGCTTCCGTCGACGAAGGTCTATTCCAAGACTCGCACGTCAAGATCCTGACCGTCAGTGAATCGAACATCGACCAACTTCTGCCTCTGAGCCTCCAACGAGCATCTATCGGCGAAATGGAGGTGACGGGATCAGAGATAGGCGTTCTCGAGAAGCACGCGCTGAGAGGGAGCAGAATCCGTGCTCTCACGCTGAGAAGGACAACTGTGAACCACATAGGGGGAGAGCCCTTCGCGTTGGCTGAGGTAAGCACTCGAAGGGGAAGATGACGGGAAGGAAATGTTTCTGCACTGATTTATCCCCCACTGTGATCCACGTATACTGCCTTTTCGGATTATATCCAGGGAAAACCACGTTAGGATTTTAATCAGGGGTGCGTTTTACGCTTTACAACCTTGTTGGTCCGTAAATTTTTCAGCGACTTTTTGACGCAAATTTTTTGTTATAAGTACACTGAAGCTGTTGAACGGAATCGATGTAAACCGTAGGTTTAATAGTGATATGAAACCAAACTACAGCATGAAGAGGGAAAATGTTGGATGAAGGGAAAATAGTGTCGGGACAGGTCTTTGACGTAGTGGGTGGAGAATAATCCCAAAAGGCCGGGGGCATACTTCCGTCGCCGCTATGCTATCGCAGTGCTCAGATCATGACGACTCCACCGCCGAGTAGTCAAAGGGCCTTTTCATACTTTGCGACAGCAGCGACAAGAGTGACGAGAGTGCAGTGCGCGGAAGTATGAACAGGCGGCTAGAGCGACTAGAGCGACAAAAGCGACTGGAGCGACAGCGACGGCGCTCGAGTATGAACACTTTTCGGCGGCGAGCGCTCTGTTTGAATCGATATGCATGTTTTGCACGGGCGACGAGTCGCTCTTGTCGCGAAGTATAAACAGGGCCAAAGGAGACTTCGCCGCGGCCGCTGCAACAGTGGCGGTCGGCATGCGCGATGGTTTCCCGCGCCCATCGCAGGCATGGCATACCTCTTCGCGGTGTTTGGCGTTGGTCCCGTGTGAATCGCCGTCGCGCTCCCTTGCAGAGCGATGAGGACTCCACATCATCTCGCGTCGCTCTGCGATACTCGTCGCCGCGATTCCATCGGGGCGACGAGAAGTATGCACGAGACTTAAGAGAGACAATAGGATCAAGTATTGGCCCAGGAGAGACCTCTAATGCTTACGGCGTCCTCTCCTCACCACCAAATTTTTAACACTGACGGCATCGCACGTTTCGAGTTGTGCGCGCGAAGGACAGTTGATTTTTAAGCTAGCTGCCGCCACTCATCATTTATGCTCTGTATTGTGTCCGACAGTATCCTACGGAATCACTCTTTCTGCTGTTTCACTTTGAAGGAAAATCGACTTGAAAGTTTCCCATCAAAAATGATGCGCGCCGTCCCACGCGACCGCTTTCTTATGCTGCATAAACGCTGCGTATTGTCGTCAATGGGTTAATCGTGCCACATTGTTCAGCGCTGCCTTTGCAGAGCATCCCTTGTCGATCAACTTCATTGTCATTGCTGATAGGAAGGCTTCTACCGTGACCAGGATAATTCTACAAAAAACTTTTATAGGCAAAGGCGTTCTTCGAAATTCTCACATTTTCTTCGATATTTGGCTTGTTATCAAGCCTTGCAAAAGCTTCAAGCGGCTTATGGGTCGTGAGACTTTTGATAGAATTCGAGATGTACCAATAGCGATTCAATCGTCAACTTGCTTGTTAATCTACAATAATTTGTCTCG
The DNA here is from genome assembly GCA_947359475.1 of Heligmosomoides polygyrus bakeri. Taxonomy (NCBI): domain Eukaryota; kingdom Metazoa; phylum Nematoda; class Chromadorea; order Rhabditida; family Heligmosomidae; genus Heligmosomoides; species Heligmosomoides polygyrus. The sequence goes on from OX375867.1 coordinate 72,534,884, forward strand.
TCAGCTCATTAATAATTAAAGGCACACACCGGGTATGAATATCATTTGGAAAAATTTCATAATACTAGTAAGGGTTTTGCGACTAGAGACCCTTCGAAAGCTTAAACCAGGAAAGAAAAGGATCATTGAAAGTTGATAGGGTCAACTGCCGATGTCCGTCAAATGCGAGCTATTCCAGATCAACGAACTACGAATCATTGGCTGCCATCTGCGCGGCGTTCCTGCGCGAGCACTCTTCTCAGGACTAACGTCCAGTCGTCTTTCGGTGATCAACACCACTGTCGACTGCAACCCGGACGACTGCCAGGTGAACTCGCTGCTTCTAAATCCGCCAAGGCACGACCTGCTGTGGACGTTCGAGGGGAACTCCTGCCGAACGCCGTCCTCCGATGCCTCAAGCAAGACAGAGGTGTGCACGCATCCGGCTGTGACCCACACGTCGGGGCTCACTTGTCGCCTCAGCTGGGCCGTCGCCGAATGTGTCTGCTCCGAATCGTCAGCTTCGTTGCCGGCTCTGAACGTAACTATCATCATCGTAGGCGACTGCGAGCACCTGAAGGTCACGTCCAAGCGAGCCTCTCCTAGCGCGCTCTACCTCTTCAGAATAGGCCGATGTGACGTGATATCGATGCCGACAACAATAAGAACACTGAAGGTATATCACTCGAACGTTGTCCTTCACCGTATGGCGATGGAGGGCAACCACATCTCAATGATTGCATTGTCGCACACAAAGGTGCACAAGGTGGCTCTAAATACTTTTGTTAACACCACTATCGATGAGTTGATCGTCGGAAACTCTTCCTTGGCGAACTGGCACCCGGAAGCAGCTCACAGGTCCACAATCTATCACGCGGCCTTCGCCGACTCTAAACTCGGAGTCGTGAAGTCGCTGCTACGGTCGTCGAGCCGCGTTTCTATCACCAACAGCGTTCTGCTCAGCACGAATGGCTTGTCCACTATCAGGAGTCTCCACTTAAGCAACAACACGGTACTCTGCTGTTGCGAAGGAACTGGAAGCCAGTGCAGGACAGACGCGGTAATGCGGCAGAAATGTGCCCATCATTTCCCAGGCTACCTGCCATGTAACACTCCGAACCACATTAGCAGTGCAGGATCCCTTTTGGCTTTCGTTGCTTGTTTCGTGTCAGTGGTTATATCTGTTGCCTGAGGTTGCGTAGATAAATCTATCGAGCAAGTCTTCTGTAAAACTCTCTTTGGCAGAGCGACACCCTACAGTACCACCACAAATTCATGTACTATCGACGCTGAACGACAGATTTTTCCGTCACAAGCCATCGCGAATGCATTGCTTCATTCATAGTGAATCTACCAAAATTTGACTTACACCAAAGGATTCCTCGCTTCGTAGCGAATTGAGCTCTGTAGTAGTTAATATTATTAGAAAACGGCCTAATAGTGGACCATTCTTCTCATAGCGCTCGATAATTGTTTTACGACCCCTCCAGAATAGTCATTGATGTCTCCTCAGTTTACAACCTTAGGCGGGACGTAGTTTCAAATCTGTCTCACTTTCAACGGCATCATCCACAGCATGCTGTAGCGTTACTGCCAAAATAGGCTGCCAGAAGTAAGTACTGCCAAAATAGACAAAACTAGATCTGTTCTGCAGAGAACATGTACAGGCAACGTCTTCTCCATATTTAGATCTTCTCCACTCTTTCCCATCAAGATCTGACCTCCTGCAGTACATGAAGAAAAATCCTTTCTCCCGTTACTACCAGAACTGTCTCTTCAACTTGAGAAAATACCAAGGTTTTCGTCTGCAAACCCCTCGTGTTTCTGCCAATAGTAAAGATTTTCCATTTTTAGTGCACTGCGACCTCCTAGAGACCAGGGCTAAAGAGCTTAGCCTGTTGCAAACAGTCCTCTGTAGGTTATTTTACAGGACTGTGGGACTCATATCCTTTGTAGCCACATCTTCTCAGATGTTTTATTGCGACAAAAAGAAAAGTCCCGATTTTGTTCTGTTGTCTATGCTTATTCTTTCCCTATAGCGCCATTTGGAAAACGATTGCGCCGCCAAAGTTCAACATAACAAGAGCTATCCATCGATGTAACACTGGGGAAAGCTAGATGATTGAGATTTTGCTGTTCCGGACTCAGCCGAGTTCTGAGACCTCTGCGACTTGAGCTGAGCCGCTGCACCATGGTCTGGCCCTCTTGGGTGTGAGTCCGTGTGAGTCTGTGGTACTTCACGCTATCGAGACGGAAGAAGGCAACGCTGACCCACACCTTGTGGGAAACCACTAGTGTTTTTTTTACATTGATATGAAATGAAAGACTTCACTGTTTTGTAAAAAAAAATTATTCAGTTCTGAAGTGTGGTCGGACCTGTAATACGCCTCACCTAGAAAGCTTTCCAACAAACTACACTCTTACATATTTCTAAAGGAAGTAGACATTGACGCCAATAGTTATCCCAGGGATGCACTGCATATGTGTAAACATCGCATTTTAGAATGACTTTATTGACATGATCTTTCAGCGGTGCGTTTGTGGCAAGGATGTGCATTTGACGATTACTGATTCAATCATTTAAAGCTACTGCCGGCGTTTTTTGTCAAATTTTTTTGACGGCATTTAACGCCACCATTTTCCGTTCAATAACATTTACGAGACTGTATCCGCGTTGATTCTGCTTATCTTATATCAAGCCCGCTGCGGAATATGTACATATGTACTATACTTGTGCTTTTTTAAAATTTTTCGAACGAACGAATAATCGAATAACACCATTTTTTTAGTTATTCGAATTTCCGAATAATCGAATAACCCCATTTTTTGGTTATTCGAATTTCCGAATAATCGAATAACCCCATTTTTTGGTTATTCGAATTTCCAAATGATCGAATAACCCCATTTTTTGGTTATTCGAATTTCCGAATAATCGAATATTCGAAAAAATCGAATAGTCGAATGAACTTTATTATAACTTAATACACCCGGTGCAAGATAGGTTCACCCCTGGTTTGTCCATTGGTACCCGAAGAACCCGCTGCCGAGGTTCAGTAATGTTACCATCGTATTCCTCACTATGGAAAACTTCTATAGGAGAATTCTAATGGTAAGAAGTTTATCTTATTAGTGCAGGATACCACGAACTTTAACTGAAAATTTAAGAAATGGAGACCGGTGCAAAATATAAGTTCGCTTCATAGAAAACCTGATTAATCACAAAAGTACCTACAAACAAGGTAAGATTAGTACTTCGTTACATCACATTTGTTGCAACCATATCGAAAATTCTATTTTGCATGCTACTGATTAGGTTATCAATAACAGTTCGCTCAAAATTGGCCCATGCACGAAGTATGGCGTTTTTCGGATCAGAAACCGATGTCTCAGCGGTTCCATTTTTGTACACTGTGTACAAGAATGTCCCACTAGCTTTCTAGTTTTCGGGTTGAGATCTGAAGAACAGCTAGGCCACTTCAAATGCTGAGTTCTGTTGGAGTTGAGCCAACCTGTAGTTGACTGCGATAAATGTATGGATGCATTATCTTGTTGGAAAATAAGGTTGTGCCTACGAAATCTTCTGAAATATGGCAGAAGGTAATCCCCGAGCAATTTCTGGTAGTCTTCACTGTTCATCCTACGCGAGACGAACTCCAAGGCAACAAGTTCGTATCCAGAAAACGCAGCCGAAACCATGAGACTTCCACCGACAAAGTAGCACCTGTAGAATACTCGCTCCTCTCTCCTCAGATCCCTCCAATAGTGTCTGTACCCGTAGGGCCCTTGTATGTTTTGTAGGGATCTGAGAAAAGAGGTCGAGTATCCTCTAGGCGCAACTTTGACGGTGAACGTCTCATGGTTGGGCTGCGTTTTCTGGATGCGGACTTGTCTCGTTCGTCTCAGAAGTTCGTCTTGTGTAGGATGAACAGAGAAGGCTACCAGAAATTGCTAGGAGATTATCTTCTGCTATATTTCAGAAGATTTCGCAGGCACAACCTAATTTTCCAACAAGATAATGCATCCATACACGTATCGCAGTCAACTGCAGGTTTATTTAATTTATTTATTTATTTATTTATTTATTTATTCAATACGTTCGCGATAAGCGCGAGCGGCAGAAAAAAGCACAACAACAACACAACAACATGAAGACACACCTAGAGCGAGTCAAACCAATGTCCTATGAGGAGAAAGGGCCACCTTCAGCTTACTCCTAGGTCGACTGATAGGAAGCTTCTCAGACTCCCCTTTTGTTTGAGACGCACGCAGATTAAAGAATTTGGAGCCTACAAAGCGCGAAAAGTGGATTAACTTATAAACCCGACAAATATCAAAGAATTTCCTGCGAGAAGCCAAGGTGTGAAGACCCAGGTATTTGTTCCTTATCGATGCTTTAGGTACCTTAGAGTAAAAGAACCCGCCAATGCGAATGAGAACCTTGTAGTTGTAGTTATTCTGTACCTTTTCCACAAGGTTTATAAGAGGTTGGCTCAACTCCAATACAATTCAACTTTTGCAGTAGTCTAGTTTTCCTCCAGATCTCACCGCTGATAGAGAACTTGTGGGGCATTCTTGTACACAAAGTGTGCAAAAATGGAACCACTTACACTTAGGTTTCTGATCTGAATAACGCCATACTTCATGCAAGAGCCGATGTTGAGCGAACTGTTATTGATAACCTAATCAGTAGTATGCAAAACAGAATTTTCGATATAGTTGCAACAAAGGTGATGTGACGAAGTACTAATCTTACTTTGTCTGTAGAGACTTTTGTGATTAATCAGGTTTTTTTATGAAGGGAACTTATATTTTGCACCGGTCTCCATTCGTTTAATTTTCAATAAAAGTTCGTGGTATCCTGCACTGATGAGACAACCTGCTTAAAATATTTCTATAGAGGCTTTCGATAGTGAGGAATACGACGGTAACCGCTTAGCCTAGGCAGCGGATCCTTCGGGTACTAATGGACAAAATCCTACAAAAAATTCCTACAGAAATACATGTGCAAAACATCTACGCACAAGTGCAAACCTTTGCGAAAAAAAACCGTTCACTCCATTTGTTCATTTCATCGTCAGCCAATCAAATTGTAGAGTTATACGCATTTTCAGTCAAATTCAACGTTTTTGAAATAAATTTCAACGTTCTTCTGGAATCTTCCCCGTGTAACAACGTTGAATTTGATTTGAAAAACTTTGAATTTCAACTGAAAATGGTATATAGTCGTGTCATATATGCAAACTGTGAGCTTCAGTCCCAAAGTAATCGAGGTCGGTGAACACGAATCTTAAGTTAGTTTTTGCAGCAACGATTGCCATCAAGAGATATTAATCAAATTATCGATTTTTCGTAAATATCACTCAACGAGATCGAAACTTCAGGCCTGAGGTAATCGAGGTCACTGAATTCATTTTTAATTTTCCGTCGAAATTTGTGTTTATTGTGAAAATTCCGTAGAGTATTCAAGTGTATGACATCGATAACAGTCGTGGTAGCAGAGAATGCAAATGTGAAGTTAGATTTTGAAAATATCGACGAAGACCGGTCATACAATAGATTCGCCTCAACGAATTCCCCATAGAAAATGAATAGCTCGATCAACTTCAACCGATAATTTCAAAAACGAACTTCAAATTTGTGTTCAGCGAGATCGACGAGACCCCAACGGCTGAAGCTTCGGACCGCAGTCGATCGCCATCAACTGCGGTCAGTCAGTCGATCGCCATCAACTGCGGTCAGTATCGTCAATACGCCATTTCCCCACGCCAGTTGTGATGGACTGATGGAAACGCGCACGCACACACACTACCCTTCTATGTATAGTAGGATATTGAATGCGTTTTCGCTACGGTGAGCTCCTCGACAGTGTGCTATCGAAAACAATCGTCACCGAAATGAACGCCGCTCACAAAAATCATCATTATGCCGCATTCGAAACAACCACGTATTCGAGATTCGAATATTATTCGAATTTTCAAACCACGAATAATCGAATTCGAATAATTATTCGAAATTGCAAACCTCGAATAATCGAATTCGAATAATTATTCGAGCACAAGTATAATATGTACCATCTCGCTACCGACGATATCGCAACAGCTAAGAGTGGAGCTTCAGGAGTCTGGAACAGCGCAACATTTGAATACACGGACGGCGTTAGACCTGCGATTTAATCAGGAAGTGTCGCGAGAGCTATCGGTCGGACGTAGAAAAAAGCAACGAGTACTAGATTCTGCACCATCGAAATATATTAGAAAAAGGCCAGAATTACAGCCACTCTGAAAAAAAGTTGTTGGCGAAATTCGATCACGAGACCAAGACTGCGATATACATCGGGCATATCATTTCCACGTCAAATGTTCTCATGTTTTTAGCAAACAACAAGAAATCGAAACCGAGCAGGGCACCTTTCGAATCAAAATGTTTGTCATCCAAATTAAACTGGACAAATTCTTGAAAGGTCACTAAAAACACTTTAAGATTCTACGAAAATTTATCAATAACCTGACCTAAGGAAGTGAACAAACACAGTGTTTGGAATTTCATTTTTTCTCTATTCACTACGATGGTTTGATTCATATTTGAAATGGAATCAACGATAATTTTTTAGTGCGTTGCAAGAACAGACCACTCATCGAACACGCTACTCTCTTTATATGACTGATAGTGTGCACACATAAATGTCGCTTTTCCGGGCCGGGCTGTGGAGATACCAGTGCTTCTCTTTTGCCACACTCGTTGACTAGTGCGCAACACGGGCAAGTAGAATTTCTGCCATCAGTCAAAGGGAAACCGCAACGCGCTTGACGAGTGCATCGCACGTTCTCTTCTTAACGCATCAGAGTTCGTTTTGCACTTTAAAATAAACTCAATATTATTTTTGTTAAAATAAGTAACGAATAATAAGAAGTACATTTTTAAATCAAAAATTTATTTTTACCTTTCTATGCAATGTGGTGAGCGCAGTCAGAAGAGGTCCCGGCTGTTGCATGCGTCCGGTACCAGGCTCTTGGTTCGAATTTTTGCTCGGTTCCCAGCCCAACCAAGCCTTCCGTCCCTCCGGGGTCGGTGAATTGGTACCAGACTTGTCTGGGAAGGAAAGAGCGAGCGCTAACTTGTTCATCGGCTGCCCACCACAAGTCATTGCATGGCCAAATACGCATTCATGTCGCCTCCACGCATTCTGCTTCAATGGGATGTGAGTAACACCGTCCTTTATCCTTTATGCAGTGTGGCCCATGAGTGTTGCAACAAAATTAGGCGACCTTGTTAGGAAACATTTGCCAGACAAGTAATAACTGTTATGTACACAGCTGATGGATATCTCCTATTAGCAGATATCCCGAACTACCAGGCTGTCCAATAATTCTTGTCCGAGAATTTCACCATTTTTATTTTTTTTCAACTTTATTGAAAAACAAGTCTAATCAACAATATAATCACCACAGTTATCCACAACAGTGGCCCATCGATTGGGCAGGTCGCCGATGCCCTTCGCCCAGAACTCCGGGGGCTGCGACTCGAAGAAGTCCGCGATCTCGGTTTTGATGTTGTCGTAGTTGGTGAATTTTCTTCCGGCCAAATGGTGCTTCAGCGGGCGGAACAAGAGGTAGTCGGAGGGGGCGAGGTCCGGGGAATACGGCGGATGGGCAACCGTCTCCCAGCCGAGCGTCGCCAACTTCTGCTGGGTCTCCTTCGCCACGTGGGGGCGCGCGTTGTCATGCAGCAGGTGGACCGAGGCCCTTCGGGGACGCTTTTCTCGGATGGCGGCGGCTGGTTTCTCGAGCTGATCGGTGTAGATGGAGGCGGTGACCGTCCTGCCTTGCGGGAGCAGCTCGAAGTACAGCATGCCCTTGGCGTCCCACCAGCAGCAGAGCATGATCTTCAGCGGGTGCAGGTCGGCTTTCGGCGTCGTCGGCGGCTCTTCTCCGCGCGGGATTCAGTCGGCACGGCGGGCGACGTTGTCGTAGAGGACCCAGCTCTCATCCTCAGTGGCCAGGTCCTCGAGAAACTCCTTGCGATGCAGACGAAGGAGGAGGGACTGGCAGACGGCCACGCGGCTCTGCTTGTTGGCGTCCGTTAGACGGTGGGGGATCGAACGGGCCAGAACTTTGTGGTAGCCGAGTAAGATGAGTCGATTGTGGATGGTGGACTTGTTGCAGCCGAGCGTCGTCGCCAGTTCACGGGTAGTGGCTTCCGGCTTCTCCTTGGTACAGCGACGGACTTCGTCATCATCCACCGTAGAAGGCCTCTCGCTGTGTTCCCTGTCCTCGAAGCCCGTGTCGCCGCTCTCGAAACGATTGAACCAGCGCCTGACTGTGCGTTGGGACACTGCATCCTCCTTGCACGCTCTGCAGATGTTGGCGACCGCGGTGGCCGTGTCGTTGCCCAGCAGCCACTCGTAGTACACGAACGTATGAATTCGACCTTGGTCCATTTTAGCTTGTACTGGTAGCTAGACGCAGCGACTGCGCCTTATATACCCCTAGCGTGGAACTCTGCAGAACCTTCTAGAAGGCTTTTGCACTTGCCTGATATTATAACACTTCTAAGGAAAATTATAGAATTTTGAAAATTGTCGGACAGGAATTATTGGACAGCCTGGTAACTCCCTACAATGGTCATGGCTGCGGCTTCTCCTATTAGAAAGTAGTGGGCTGTCATTTGAAATGACCGACTATCTGCCTCTGGCCCGCCGGAGCACTCCCATTCAGAGGTCGTCAAAATGGTGAAGATTCATCACAAAATGTTTCGATATCATTTTGCGTGTAGGCCACTCCAAGGACTTCTTCGGAGTGAACTTCCGACTGGTATAGCAGCGCTTCAATTAAAAAAACGCCGTCAGTTTTCCGACCATGTTCAGTGATGAAACGGAGCAAATTCGCTACTCAGCCATGTGCGTAGCGTAGCATAGATATTAGATCAGCGGAAGCTTTCACGCACATCCAATCTGAGCAGCCACTTCTCAATGTCGGCGTTGCTAACCCACAGCTAGTGTTTCAGCTTACCCACGGCCCTCACCAAGAATCAGTTCTTTGATAAATAGTCTATGGAATTGCAGTAGTTAATGAAAAAATCCTGCTTGAGTCACAGCATTTCCTCATGAGGTGAATAGATTTCAGTGCAGCTTCACTGGTCTTGAACCGTGAAGCTCGAGCCCTTTCTTGTTCCGTCTACCAGTACAGTGAAGAGGTATACGAAACACGGAAGGAAAGCAAAAAAAAAAACGGATCCAGAACACGAAAGTGGACCAGTCGGTTGGCGGGTTACCCGCACCCGTTCGCCTTTGTTCCGCTGCGTACCACTGACCGAGATAGTCATGCATGGATATTATATTCCAAATCCTGCAATATCCCCCCCCCCCTTCTTCTCCCTCCTGCTACACGTGAGGTCTCCATTTGCTGGGGAAGCCCAGGCATGAAATGCAGATGCAGCCAAAGACTGGTGCTAGTTCCCAGCTGGCCTTTTTCCTGTTTGGAGTGCAGGCGCAAATTTTGTAGGAGTGCAGGTTGGGGCTGTGCACTCCTACAAAAATTTTTCTTGCCTTTTTGGGCACTGTTATATTTTCAGGACTCCAGAGGTCGAATAAACATTTTCGCCCAGATTTTGCCCTAGGAGCTTATTTTGGGTGCTTATCCTGCCTAATCTGGCATCCGCTTTTGCAAACTCGGCCGACTGCGGTAGACTACGGTAGGTACGAGAGCTTAGGTGGTCACCGATTTCGCCGAAACTGCAGCGGAATGCGAAAAATGGATGTCTCATTCGTGATCGGCGCCCCAAATAACCCCTAGCCGAAGTTTGGGAGGATTTTTTTTTTCGACCTTTCCTCGACCTCTGGAGCCCTGAAAGTACAATAGTGCACTTTTTGCATACTGCAATCCACTACTGCAGCACAACCCAGTGCGCGGAAAAATACCCAAACCTACCAACAACACCTCCTTGGCCCGGATTCATCAACGGCTTACAGCAATTTAACGGAGAAAATACAGCCGAAATCCCTGATAGCGCGACTTATCGAGCGATATGGTGAAGCATTTCGCAGCGCTGTCAGTGATTTCGGCTTTCGGCTTTCACTGTTAAATTGCTGTAAGTTGTTGATGAACCCGGCCACTGGTAGGCTTGAGTATTTTCACGCTGGGTATTTCCACACTGGTGTCTAGCGCGCCCCATGGGCAGTTTAGTAAGCTGGCGTTGGAGCACGAAATCTCTACCTAAGTCTGCAGTCGTTGCTAGGTGTGTTTCCGACATCTCTTGTTCTTTTGCTGGTCGTAGCATCTCGTATTACCTTTGCATTTAAAGGTAATTGTTTCCACAATGTCTGACCAATACGACACGGTGGCTCCGCCGGGAGCGAAGAAAATGAAGACCGATGAGTCTGTTGAGCAGAAGCGAGTTCTGTATGTGGTTCTTGAAGGATGCAGCCTCGAATCTGCTAAGGTATGCTCTCTTAACATTTTAGCATTACTTTGCTTAACCATTGATAGCTTGATAACGATTGGTCACGACGTGCAAATTGATGGGGCGATGTTATACATGAGATCCGATTCCGATTCGGTTAATCCAGATGCATTATTTTTTCAAACCCGGAAAGGGAAAAATCATTCCTGAAAACACTTACACTGCGTTTTGTGTTGAGACGAACAATTTGTGTATGCAATATCGGTGTGTTCTATGCCTGTGGTGAACTGAGCTAAGCCATTTCTGAAATAATTGGACATGCACGTGATTTCCTATGAAGGCGAATATTCAATGTGAACATGGCGACCCCCCCCCCCCCCCCCCCGCCCAAACACCCGAGCCTATCTGCGCCAGCGTGAATCTTGAGCTGACTTAGGTAAGGGTGATTTTTACTACAACGGATGGTGATATGGTAGTTGGGAGGGGGTCACCATAGCATGCAGTGGCGCGTAGCTACATACAGCTTATGTAGATGCAGCGTTATTTATTTATTTGTATGTGGATAATCATGCAGATAAGGAGAAACAAACAGAACAAACAAAAACAATTACAAGCCAGCTAGCAAGCACAGAAAACAACTCTAAGAACGCAGTAAATTGTTAGGAATCCTCTTGGAGATACTGCTCAACTAGTGTTCTGAATTTGGTTTGGATGTGCAAATAATTGCAATTTCACACTGTGAAAACGCAAAAAAAAAAATAAAAACAACACTGCAACACAATGCATAGTAACTGCTTAGTTAGTCTGGGAGAAACCTGTCAACGAGGCTCCTAAACTGAGCTAATGAATTGGGGAACGCATATTTTTTGAGAATGTTAAAAACTCAGAGCCGGCCCTTTGGGTAAAAAGGGAAGCACGGATGGAGCTCTTGGCCTTGAAGATGTAGAGTTTTCTCTGGCTACCTCTTGTGTTGGAATTTTGCAGCGTGTAGAACTCATTAAGGTTTAGTGCTACCAGTGCAGTAATCATTTCGAAAATCATCAGCAGGTCATTCCGTTTCCTACGAGTCTCAAGACTGAAGATGTTGAAAATTTTGTTGCGATTTGAGGCTGAAGGAATGGTGATGTGATCATACCTATATAAGCGTATCCAGAGCTTTCCAGTTAGACCATTTTGAACTGCTTAAAGCCTTTATACACTACTCTTTAAGTGGGGACTAAAGACTGTGGTGCGGTATTCTAGTACAGGGCGAATGTATGATTAATATGCTATCAGAAAGTATGGTGCTGATTTTATAGACAAGGATTTAAGTATGTTGTAGATAATTTTCTCAGCCTTCTTCGCAATGCCTTCTCAGTGGTCAGTAAACGTAAGTTTTTGTCTATAATAAATCCCAGATCTTGTAACGTATCGACATTAGCCATACGGTTCCACCAAGCATGTAGTTGTATCTTGCTGACTTCGATTTACCAAGATGAAGAAGTTTAGTTTTTGAAGCAGACAGAGGTAGTTTCCATTGTCAGACCATTCAGCATTCTCTTTAATGGCACCTTGCAAAGCCAAGCAATCTTCCGGTTTGCTAGTATCCTTGTATAGTTTTACGTTATCAGCAAACGTACTACACTTCATGTTGAATTTGTTTATATGATCTGGTTGGTCAGAAGTACAGATAATGAAGAGAACTGGTGATAATACCACGCCCTGTGGTACTCCGCTGGTCACCCTATACGTATCCGAAACGGAATCATTGACTTTCACTTGGAAGGTTCTGTAGGTGATAAAATTTTTATCCACGCAATAATTCGGTGGTGCACTCCAACGTTTCGAACTTTGTGAACCAATTCTTTAAACGGTACTTTGTCAAACGCCCTGCTAAAGTCGAGGTAGATGATATCAATATCATGTTTGCATCAAGTGCTTCGGTTCACTCATTCAAGGCAGACAACATTGATATCTCTGTTGACTGTTTGACTCTGAACCCATCTTGGCTCCCAGGTAAAATCGCATTTGTATCAATGTACTTCACTAATTCTGCCTTCAAATTTTTTCGAATGTCCTACAAAATAAATAAATAAATAAAATACTGATGTCAAGCTTACAGGACGATAGTTTGAAGCTAGATTGTTCGGCGATGTCTTCAGAATGGGAGTGACAAAGGCATGTTTCCATCGATGGGGTGTTACTGCATGCGTGTAACTGTCGTTAAAAATATGCTCCAAAGGAACGGCAATTGCAACCCTTTCAATGAGGAAAGGCGGAATTTTTCATTTGGTGTTCACGAATATGACAATGGTAATCTACTCAACAGCTAAATATCTTCTTTATAAAACCACAGTGAACTGTCTGAGTAGTAAGTGTCTAGACCCAATACGATTAGCAATAGTTTATTAGCAGTGAATACATGGTCGATGCGCAGGTGAGATGAGTCCAATGGAGGTCGAGGGTGGACTGCTTCTGGGCCTAGGATCCGGGTGGAGGGCAGTGGAGAGTCGAAGTCCTTCGCGGCCGTCGTCGGGCTCCGTTCTCGCACCGCCAGTCGCCGTCGTCGTCGTCCTCGTTGTTCCCTCCGCCGTCTGAAATCACGACAGCTGATCGGAACGCTCTGAGTCATAGAACGCTCAAGCACACTTCACTTACAGAGTAAGTATTTTGAAAGGTAGCTTCAGTCAGAAGCCATGCATCATCATCTTGATCCTTTTCAGAGTAAGATTTTTTGAAATGAGTGGCAAGCATTGACGCTTTTTCAAAATCGTTTGAAGCTGTGTTACCATTTCCAGTGCGTAATATAGGAATTCGGTCAGATTTGGTCAATCTTGAATTTAAGAGCTTGTACAGTGAAGACCTTCTAGGTTTTGTCAAAAGCTTTTGTTCACGATAACCACTGCATTTTTTGAGAAGGCGATCAAACTTTCTTTAACACTGGTCAAGTGCTTGATTTTTTCTCGACACGTGTCATTTTGTGAATCGTGCCAAGCCTTTTCTTCAAGTTCAGCTAATCGAGAGAGGTAAGGAAGAAGGTTGCCATGACTCAAAGGTCGCTTCTCAAGTGTACAAATTCCTGAATGTGAAAATGTAGTATAGACAAGAAAACTTCATATTTGTCGTTAGTATTAGAAAGCCCTTCCATGATATTCCTCCTGTCAAAAGAGCAAAAAATGGCAAATCACGTCATAGTTGGCCTTGTGGTACGCTCTACTCCATCGGAAGAGCAGATGACGTATGGGTGTAATAATGTAATATAATAATGTAATTTCGTGCATGAGGCAGGAGTGATCACTGAAACCTACAGGAGCGAATACATTGACACCTTTGATTAGATTTGCTTGAGGACAGAGAACTAAATCAAGTGTGTGTCTGCCACGACTCGGCTCACGTACTTTTTGAACAAGTTTGGTTGATGTGTAGAATTCAGTGAGGCGCTATGAGACAGTAGATGAACCACGTGGCGAATTTTCTTTCCACTCAATATCAGGAAAATCAAAATCTCCAGTGATAATAGAGTGCCTTTATAATGAACATAGATCACTAAGTACTTTACAAAATTGAACTGAATCGTCCAAACTGCAGCTGAGGGTCCTGTAAACCGCTACTATTCCGAGAGTGGACTGAGATAGGTCAACCCTTTCACGACATTGTCCGACGATGTCGTCGGACACTTTTTTTGCCGCGTGGGACAATGTCCGACGATATCGTCGGACACCATCATAAAAGTAGTTCATGCAAATTTATCAAGAATTTAATAGTACAATAATAACCAATGAGTCCACTAATATCTACGGTCAAAACCGTCCTTGGGAAACTTCATTCGGTACAGTTTTTTATATTTAACAAATAATGCGAATAAAATAATTCAAATAATCAGCGCGCGAGAAAAATGCGCGCTGTCCCACGTGGCAGTCACCTGAAAATCACGCGTGTCGTGAAAGGGTTAAGGTCACAGCAGATGATTTCAAATGCATCAGGTATAGATTTTCGCCGGAGTATATTAAAAGCAATGGAGCGCTTGATAAGAACGAGCGCACCGCCATCCCTTTTTTAGCTCTGTCGCATCTTGCAAAATTGAATGTTGTAAGTAGTTTATTTATCTATTTATAGCTCACCTTGAGTGCGCTCATTAAAAAAAAAACAGGGTAAAAAAGCAATCCTGCACAATTATAGCCGACAACGCTGATGAACAGATTAAAAACATAGAATCAATATGCACTGCTATTTCGTATTTCTCAGTAATAAGCTACCATTAGAATCCCAAGTACAAGGAGCCTGAACAATGAGTGCTCATAAAACAATGAGAATGCGAGTAATACGTCCATTTTATTTAATATAATTAAATCAAGGTGTTTGATTGTGGTGTATCCGTGCAAATCTCAGATAGTCAATCAGTATAGTTATGACGTGATCCGAATGAATGAGATCACTTTTGAGTAGCTAAGAAGAAGGAAGCACCTAGGGGTCCTGTCTTAATTCCGGTCATACCTAGGTCATCATTACGCTTCCATTCAACGCTGCTTCCATGGAACCGAATAGGCCTAACCGAGCCTGCAACAAATCACTGTCGGAAAGTAGAGACGTATGCGATATTATGTATCTGAGAAAAAACATTATAAACACTTGATTAAAAAACAAAAGTATATGGTGGTTACATGAGCTCCTCCGTACCTGGCATCTGGGCATCCACTAATGTAATGAATAATAATAGCAGTCATAATGACAAAGGACAAGCTGAAAGGGAAAACGAAGATAGCATCTAATATTGGGACCGTCCTAGCTGTGGAAGGAAACAAACATCAGAATGAACAGACTTATTAAATAAGGTGAAGACGAAGAAAAAACAGGGAATCAGTTTTTGGAACACGTACAGCTACTCCACGGGGCACTAGCAGGCTGGACAGAAGAATGGCAGCATTCAGTGAGTGGTTGGCGATCCTTGAGAGAATGATCGACCGGTTCACTAGAAGACAGTATGTCAAGAGCGATTCTTACTGAAATTGAAATCACCCCGAAAGGCAAGTCACCAACCTGCGTCTGAATACTGAACCCGACTAGGCATGGAAGACGTCAATGGGTAAGAGACGGAACCATCTAGAGCACCACTAAACACACAATATTGAACAGCTTATCTCTGCTAGCGCGCTGGATTTGACGACAGAAGATGCAGAATCTATTTCGCCTTGAACTAGCGGGCCGAAAGACCCAGTACTCGCTCGCCCGCTGAGAGATTCACCTCTATCCTAATAGTGCGAAAGCAAAAGACCAGGTCAGATATTATCCTTCGGACTTCAAGTGGCAGAAGTTTAAAAAGCTCCAGACGATTTTCATAGCTAGGGAGGAGAAGGCGATCCGTAGGATTCGAACATCGGCAAGATAGAAGCCTAGTACAAAGCTTCTGTATTTTCTCGATTTTGAGCACATAGTTTCTTGTTCTGTTCTTTGGTTGCCCCAAAATTGGTTCCATATCATTGAAGTCGCTGAGCCAATTTCGGTTAGCCGAAATTTGTTGCCTTATTGCTGCCTTATTATGCTCCTCTTTTGGTTTGCAGGTCGTACTTAAATTTTCTTCCTATTGAACAGGGAAAGTAACTCCGGGACGTAGGCATTTTTAACATGGATGCGTTGGTGGGGTCACACCCTGGAGTGTCTTTCCCGGCCAAGTTCCTTTTTTTCGTGTTACTGACTCTTTTTATAAGATGCCCCCCCCCCCCTCAAGTACCACAGCGCTGAAGTTCATATAACTGATTTTTCTCGGGCTCTGGTTTGGTATATCCGAATTAGATAGGGTGGCAGGTCTCTTATCGAAATCAGTTATCTGAATCATCCGAAAATCCAGTCAGGTGGAAAAAATCCGGTTTTACCAGAATCATCTTAGGATATGGGCTTTTCGAAAATACCACTTCGTTTATCTAATCCGTTTATTCGGGGTTTGAACAAAACGACAGATCCGAATTATCCGAATCAGCGTCGGACCGATTGCGTAGTTGGTGCGTTTTGCCTGCGTGTTCGAAACCTTTTTTGTGGTATTGCAAATTTTTGGAACTGGGGCTAACGTCATTTGAAAAAGCCGAACAGCCTGAGACCGCCGCATTCACTGAAATGGTAAAAGCTATAAAATTTGCTGAAATATCCGTGAAAAGTGGTCATCAATGTTCAATGTATTGTTTAACCACTTCTTTATCAGATCAGCCAGTTGGTTTTCCAGTGGATGTTTTCGAAGCCACTAGTTGTCACCCTTTCAGGCGTAAACTTAGTAAGCTTAACCTTTCCAGACTACTTGACAGCACCTAGTTTAAAGGATAAAGGACGGCGTTATTCAATCCTCTTTGGGATGCGCCACGCATTCTACTTCTACGGGATGTCGTGGAGGGATGTTGAATGCGTATTTCTCCATACAATGACTTGCGGTGGCCAGCCGATGTACAATTCAGTGCTTTACCCTTCCCAGACAAGTCTAGTACCAATTCACCGACCCCGGAGGGATGGAAGGCTTGGTTGACCTGGGTAGGAAATGCAAACCAAGAACCTGGTATCGGGTGCAGGCGACAGCCAGCGCCTCATCCGACTGCGCTCCACGCGCCCCAGTCTTTTAGCACCTAGTTTACCAGTCTTTTAATACGACTTTTCAGATGTTGAGATTAAAAAAGGATTCACTGATTTCTGCCTTACACACCTGTCTCACAGTCCATAGTAGTCCCTCACTTTGTGAATACTATGAGAACAAATTGGAAATAGATTTCTTTTATACATGCAGATTTGCACATCACACATGTTCGCTCCACTAGTTCAAAGCTTTATTTCGTTGTGTTTTTAGTGGTAATAGTTTTTACCATATTTTCTTATTAGCATTTTATTGAATTGCATTTCTCGTTCTTTGTTCGTTTCCAACCGGCTTCTTAGAGTTTATTCACCACTGTGGGTTCTTCTAAACACTAGTAGAGGAAACACTTTCTTTTTTCAATTAAGCTGTCAAGTTGTCTGAAAGCTTGCACCCTCCTCTAGCGCCATCCATCTTGTCGGTTTCACGTGGGAGGTTGGCATATCCGTGTTCCGAACCTCCACAAGTTCTTTTGCATAAGATGCACCATGGCCAACTTGGTGCGGATATTACTGGGATAGGGTCACTTGCAGTACGGCTGTTTGTTAGAATTGAATACTGTTCTGAGCAATCGTTGTGCGGGTTTGGATCACTGCAACGAAAGTGAATTATCTATCCTGTCGCTGTATATAGGAAATATCGGTGCGTAAGAGAGGTCGTCTCCCCCCCCCCCCCCCACCCTAACCAGTATGGCGCCAAACCTGGTAGACGGTATGTCAAGCAGATCTGTAGCCGTGGATTACCTTATTCCGAACTGTTCTCTATAGCTAGGGAATCTCGTTCGTGTTAAATTCACTGATCACCTCTGGTTCCTAGCACCTTTATAAAGATATAGAGCCAGTCTTATGCTTCTCTACAAGCAGATTATTTGGTGCGAAATCGCGCGCATAATCAATCACATTCATATAAGACATTAACTGTGCAAATTTACTGTACTTGAAACCGCTTCTTCAGGTAGGCAAAGACTACGTGATTTTGTGCAGTGACAAACACGCGAACTTCCTACGAAAGAACAAGAAGGATCCAGCAGATTACCGGCCGGATATCCTTCACCAGGTTTGTCTCTGCGTTAAATTACGGTCACGTTGCTATTCTTCTTGTTTGTGTCGTTGTTTCTTCACTAACTACTGCTCACGAACTATTCAGCAAGATGCTTAGCCAAGGTTTTACAGAAGATGAACGACGTACCACAATCAGTTTCATTAAGTCCTTAAAAAGCCGCTTAGAATAACCCTTGAGAAGAGGATAAGTTTTGTAGAGTCCAACTATACAAGCAGTGCTTTCCCTAACCGTAAACTTAATTCTGAAGCCTTCGCTAGCAATCCTACAGTTGTAATAGAAATTGGAGCTGTGTTTTATCTAAAGTTTACTTTTGGGAGCGTCCCTTGAAACAGTACTGCCGTAATGGTAGTCGTCAGCGTAAATGCTCGCATATTTTTCTCAGTTAACATTGTTTCAGTGCCTGCTAAATCTACTGGATAGTCCGCTGAATCGAGCAGGTCAATTGCAAGTGTTCTTCCGCACGAACAAGAATGTGCTAGTGCAAGTCAGTCCGCAGTGCCGTATTCCACGAACGTTCGAAAGGTTCTGTGGGCTAATGGGTTAGTGTCTTTTGATTTTCTTGTTCCTCGCCTCGACCACGTTTACAATGCGGTAGGGGCCTGTAGGAGCTTTAAGATTAAAATTTTACTGGTAGTGGGTACCAGGAGAGTACAAATTATTCGTTAACTCTGACACAACCGCTTCTTTCACAGATCAATGTGGGCGTTGTAAGCGATCTCGACGCTTAGTTTTCTAATGATTTATTTTTTCTTCGTCCACTTTCTCTTCCGCAAAAATTTTCTCCCATCTTTTCAACGCGGCGCTAGAGAAGGGGACGCCGACTGTTGTTCATATCCCGAATCAACATTTTTGGTTCGTTTGTCGTTTAAGCCTTCCATTGCTCCCTCTAGGACTGTTGTGTCGGTACAAGGATTGATTGAAGCGATGGAGGGGGGGGGGGGGAAGGCGAAAATTTTACTCGACTGATCACCGTAAGCCGTTTTATGAGACAAATGCGATGCGCATTGTAATCGGCTTCACGATACCCTTAGTTATAGGAGCGCGTTGCGCATCACAGTCGGGGTCTAATTAACTCCATTCTTTATCGTTTCCACCTTATCGACGCTTTTAATGATACAGTCTTACGATTAGTTCTTTAATACACAAACACTTCTCTGCCGTTAGCCTTTAACCACGAAGCGCAGGGCTATGGAATCCATGGTTTAGGAAGCTCTATACATAGGACCCTGGAGGCGAATTAGATCTGAAGAAACTTTGATATCAAGTAAGCTTTGACGTCGGTCAGTTACATTCTTTCTATGTTTATTAACTTATTGTAGATGAATGAGGCAGCATGCAAAATATTCCTCCTTCTACTTCGTTTGACCGTCGCATGCTGTTTATTTTCCCCAATTTTCTGAAATAGCGAAATGTTTATGTTGCTGTTCTTGTTCTAGTGCAGCTTCTTCATAAATTGGTGGTTCGCGCTGCGGACAGTTCCCAAAAGCTGTTGACAGTGAGTTTGTTTTTCAAGGCTACAGAGATTCGACATTCTTCTGGACGCGATCTTGGGACCTTTACCTTTTTCAGGTGGTAAAGAACCCTGTCACAAATTACCTCCCTGTTGGAAGTCGGAAGATTTTGATGACTTTCAACACTGAAGAATTGTTACTACCAAGCAAACTGATGTCACCGAAGGATGAAGCTCCTCTGGTTGTTGCGATTGGCGGAATCGCGAGAGGGAAGGTGGGCACTTAATATGGCAAGTATGCTGTTAGAACGTGCGGTGGGAATGGATTTCTATCTTATGTACATTCAGATTGTCACGGATTACACTGATCAAAACGTTAAAATCAGCAACTATCCGCTGAGCGCAGCTTTGACGTGCGCAAAAGTCACCAGTGGATTAGAAGAAATCTGGGGAATTATTTAGTGCGGAATGACTTCTCGCCTACTAATATTGTAGCATTGTGCAGCTGTTATTTTAAATCTACCGTAGTAAGAGTATGTCAGATTACGATCAAACTGGCTCCAGGACAAAGGGGATGAGGCGCAGATGCATGTCTTGTCTGGCTCTTAAGCCGTAGCTTATTATCCTGATAATTCGTTGTTTTCATCTGTCGTCTTGGTATTTTATTAGACTTCTATGTTGCAGAAAGGATTCTCATGTTTTCTGGACTCTTTTGCTGTTGTTAAAAACTGATTGTTTTGTTGTTTGTTACAGCATTCGCTCTTTGTTGTTTGTTACTTGAATTTGTTGTGTGAACGTGATTGTACAATACACCGGATACTGGATTTTGATGAGGTTCACCCTAATAAAATCCTATACCAGTGTGCTACTTCATTTTGTTTCGCACAGGGAAATTATACCATAGAGCTGAAGATAGGCGGTCGATACTATCACATGACGCTAACCAAGGTAGGGTTTCAACCTTTATGGTACTTTGAATGGAGACTAGACGTGGGATCCAAATCGTGCATTTTCGTATATCCAGCCGGGTTTATCCGGTTTCGGAGAATCCGAAATCTGGCTCGACCGAAAATGGCGTTATCTGAATCCTCCGAAGACCTTCGGTACTCAAAAATTCAATAATTCGGATAAAATCGGATGAGAGCTCAACTCGCTAGGTGGCGAAATCGGGTGAATGTTAAGCTCTGGATGAATTTCAAACGATCGCAAGTTGAGCTGTCCGTCTTGTTCGGACATATGAGTTGGTTCCAACCCTTTTAGAAATGTTGAGAACCTGGCTGGCCTATTAGACGAGGCCTGTGAGTCGTTGTGAAGGTCGTGCTAAACACAGCCTATCTCTAGGATAATTGATGTCGTATGCTTCTCTTGATTTTGTTCTGCTCCTTAATCGATTGCTATTCCTAGACTGTCATAGGCGTAGTTGGTTACGAATACCATCAGCGTTCGATATATTTAATTTCAAAAACAGCGCTGTGCTTCGGATGCATCTGGTGCGTATAGATTTTGAAAGGGTGACGCGTGAAAGGCGAACGTGCTATCCACCACGTACTATCTCTACTCTGCTTATCTTAAAATAATTATATGGTTAGAGCGTGAAGACATTTTCCAGCACTCTTGACTATATATGATCTGATTAATCGGTGTGTCACGTAGTCCGTCACAGCGAGGAGACCAAAGTCAAAGGACGTCTTGGCCACTGTGACATATGCCAGCCGGCTGTTTCTTTAAGCTTAACCATGGGCGATTGTCAGGGACTTCGTAGCCTTGGCACCAGGTCGCCTAAGTTAGTGATACGTACGCCGGCAACGCGTCCGGATGAGGATCATGTGCCGAGTGCCACGATTCTGAAGACGTTCCACAGTCGCAGTCCAGCGAACATAGGAATTCAGAAGACTTGCCAGAGGCTTCGTTCAACGTGCATCTTGGTTAGGAAAACGTGTCGCAGAAGTCGTTCAAACTGCGTGAGATCTAGAAAACCCGTCCAACGTGTGTACGAATCCAGAAGACGTGTCACAGGTATGCTACAGCGGGTCTGCGTTCACAAGACGTTCTACAGACGTCGAGCAACAAGGACACGGATTCAGAAGACATTTCAGGGGCGTCGTGCAACGGACGTATCCAAAGGAGTGTTAAACATGCTTAACGAGCGTCCTGATTCAAAATAGATGTTACAGATCTTGAGAAACGACTGGCCGGATCAAGAAGACAAGGCACCTTTGCCATCATCTGGAATATGAAATAGCGGGAACGCACCTGTACTCTTCTTCTTCTTCTTCTTCTTCTTCTTCAGCACCTGTACATATGTATGTATTCACAGTTTCGTGTGGGGGGGGGGAATCACCAGTACGGAATCGGTTGCATGTATCTGCCATCGAACAACAAGCCTTATCGATCAGCGGACCCATATCGATTTATTTTATCTATTTTTATGCAGATTAGGCAACTACGAGTCGGAATCGCACGATCCTATATGTACTATACGTAGGAGCGTCTGTGTGTGATTGTCTGCGCAATAGGGACTGCCTTCGTAGAATCCGTTTTGAAGACTCCACCAAATCATATCCTACTATCCCATTTTATATTATATTTTAGTTCACTATTTACTGCAATAAAGCTAAGAAGGATCAAAGTTGAAAGAAACCACCGATGTGGGTCAATATGATGTGCTACCCTACCGGGGATTGATAGCGGAGTCCTCAACCAGACGTTAGGCTGCCAGTAGGCTGCTGAACGTCAATTTTCTATTTTACACTCGATTGATTGTGTGTCGCTTGAATACCTGTTATTGTTTCTCCACAAAGTAGCTATCTCGATTGATTTGTGCTTCTTATAAGGTTTAAAACTAAAAAACGCGCTATGGCTAGCGAAAAATGCAGGGTATCCTAAAAAATGCGGGTACTATTTGAAAGGTCCTAGATTAGCTGCTAGTGAAGCTGAAGATGAAGACATTTGAGACTCCTATGGAAGCATATGGAAGCAGAGGGTAACGAAATTTTTGTGGCTTGTAGATAGTCGATATTGCATCACGCCCCGGCCTGAGACTTTGTATTTCACACTCAATTGATTGTGCATGGGCTGAATGCTTGTTGCAATCTTGGCCAGATTAACCTGTGCTGTGCTTCCTTAAACGTTTTCTGCTGCCCAGTAGCTCTATTTATGCCGATTAATGTGATCAAGTAGTAACAAGATTGTAACAAGCACTCAGCCCATACACAATCAATCGAGTTTGAAGTGCAAGGTTTCAGACAAGGGCTGCTTTATTAGCAGCAATGTTAGAACCTTCCAATTAGTCCCTGCAATTTTTAGGAAACCTTGCATTTTTGCTAGGCATAGTATGTTTTCAAGGTTAGACATTAAAAAAAAGCACAAACCATTTGAAATAGCCACTTTGTGAAGAAATCATAACAAGTATTCAAGCGATACACAATTAATCGAGTGTAAAATACAAAATCGCAGACGAGGGCATAGCGCATTCCATGCAGCTCGCATGCCGGGAAGATTCTATTTTCTTAGGCTTCCATAAGAGTCCTCAACATCTTCAGCAACTTCACTGTGACCTTGCAAACAGTGCATACATTTTTTGAGACACCCTGTATATATACGAAGACGAAACTGAAAAAATGCATGCCATTTCATAGCCACACATAGACACAAATGATTAAAGTTTGGGTATTGTACTCTTATGTGTGGTCATAGATTAAAGTGAGGATGTTTTTTTATTATGAGTGTTTGTTTATCAAATGTCACCATTTACTATTAGGTTGGTGCATAAGTTCTCGGACATTTGAGGCATGAAATATTTATTATCGCAACATACGAACAACAATATCAAATCATTTGAAGTAACCACCCTTTACATCAGTTGTCTTTCGCCAACGTGCTGGTAAGTCATGGATGCCTTTTCCAAAACGTGGCCGGTTGTGATTCGAAAAATGTGAGCAGTGCCTCCTTGACATCCTCTCGGTTCCTAAATTGCTGGCCGTCCAAATAGCGTTGAAGGCTTGAAAACAAATGTTAATCAGAAGGAGCGAGATCTGATGAGTAAGGTGGATGTGGAAGAACGGTCGATCCATAATCCGCCAACTCAGCCGCCGTCGCTCTAGCAAATGCGGTCTAGCGTTGTCGTGTTGAAAATATGCCTTCACTTGCTCTCCTCGTGTGGTTTGAAGGTGGGCCCTCAATTTGGTTGACGTAAACCTCTGCTGTCACTGTTATCCCTTCGTCCAGCAGCTCCCAGTATTTTACGCCAAGAACGCTCCACCAAATGCATAGCATCACCTTTTTCACGTGAAGGTCGGGTTTCGGAACGTCCTCTGCCTCTCCAGTTTCGTCAACTCACTGTGCACGCCGGTGATAATTAGAGTGGAGTATCCACTTCATCCCCGGTGACAAGGTTGTCCAGCCATCCGTGGGTACGTCTGATGGTAAGGTGAGACAGAGCGACATCGGCTTTGCGATCCATGTCATGTTGTGCCAAGTCGTGAGGTACCCAGCGACCCAATTTTGCACCTTGTCAATCGACTTCAATCCTCGAACGACTGTTGAGCGACTAGCACCAAGAGTGCTTGATAGTTCGCGAGTGGTTGGTATGGGTCCGCTTCCACTCTACTTCGGAGGCCATCCAAATCCAGTGTCATCGGGCGCCCTTCTCATTCATTACCTTCAACGGAGAATTCACCAGCTGCAAACTTCGAGAACCGCTGGTACACAGTACTTCGAGCAGGAGCACTCTCGTCGTAAACATCCTTCAGGCGACGATACGATTCGTTGGCATTAAGGCCAGATTGATGCAGGAATAACATGACGTGCCGAATATGCGTCTCAGTTGCGATGAATTGCTTAGCCATAATAGCTGACGTTAACAACGCAGAAGTAAATGTTAGGAACAGTTTTGTAGCCCTTTCCTTTCTCTATCGATCGACCATTTAAGTGGTGATACATGTGAGAAATTTGGCGGGAAAATGCGCTTTCAATTCAGGAGGGATCAAATGTCCGAGAACTTATGCACCAACTAATATTATAGCTCAAAATGTCGTAAATCGTAATACGCATACTCTTGATGAATAGTTGGACTTTTTAACAAACTAACTAATTGACTACTTTGCGTGGGTTGCTTCCAGAGTCCGTAGGTCGTGTTTTAAAACAGATGCCTAAATCGTGCAGTAGCTCTTACAAGAACATGTATCAGCGTGTATAAGTGTTATGTTTAGAATTTATAACCCTTCATTCGACGGTTAATGGTTCAATAGGAATTCTGCACGGGATTGATTCACCTGTGTTAGGAAGATGATAAACATCTACCTATTTTAGTATTTGCCTGGCACGATCACTCGGAGTGACACAGCGTACCAATTTGACCAAAGATTTCTAATTGCGTGGATTACGGTATGTGATATTATTAGAAAATAACGCCCTCACGCTCTATAAACACTTAATGCTGTCTAAGGTTTTGTTGTGTATTCATGTTCGGCTACTTTTTATGCATCCAGGTTTTGAAGAATTCGTTAGTTTCCGTTTGCGCCGAATTCTTAAAGAATCCTACAACTGATGTACTCCTCTATAGAGATTCCTCTATTAATCTCGTGTTGATCTCCTACCATTTAATCCTTTGTCAATCGGTGCTATCTCCTATTAATCCTCCATCAGTTGAGCTATGTAGATCTCTTTTTTCCTCTCCATTTTTTCACTCACTCTTTGCCTGTTTTCCTCTACTGTTGAGAAGCCTACGTACGATGACTCATTCTGTAACCGCAGTTAGCGCTATCTACAGGCTGATCTATGGCTTGAGCTTTCAACATATTTCTACCTGAAGCTTCATCAAATGCCAACCACGGTCCGCGCACGCACTAATAGGGCCGGTTGTGTTCACGGAATCAGTTGCCACGTTTGCTCCTCCGATCGTCTTCTACAGTATGCCCTTTAAGTTGTCTTCTCCGGTTGCCTGTCAACATGTTGCCTATTTTTGCCTATTGCTCCGATGTACTCAATTTTATAAAAAGTAAAATTATTAAAAATAAAGTTTAATTACCCAAGTTTGAGGTGTAGGGAGTCTCGAGGGGCTAGTGACGGCGTGGTTCGAGTTCGGTTCGGTGCAAAACTATAAGACCTTGTGGCATTGGTATTGGGCAGACGTCAATATTTCCTCTAATTCACTCCATACTGAAGAAACTGTCTGCCTACATTACTAAAGCGTTATCCGGTGTCATCGGAATCGGATATCTGATATGCGATCCGAATAAAAGTTGTTTATCTGAATCATCCGAAAATCCGGGGCTTCAAAAAACGGCTATCCGAGTCATCCGATTCTCCCAAAAATCGGCGTCGGATCCAATGTCTAGTCGTTACTGTCTTGCCCTAGGAGCGCTGCAATGTTTTAGCCCATCTGGCCATCCAGCACAGTGGCTGGAGGATGGGTCTCACATGTCGATCATCACTGTTCGTCACTTCTCGGGGTTAACAGTTCGAAGTGAAAATCACGTGGATATGAAGACCGAGAAACACTCCACAACATGTCAACACTATTGGTCGTTCTACAGGGTGCCTCAAAAAATGTATACACTGTTTGAAAGATGAGATCTTTGCTCACAGCAAAGGTACTGAAGAAGTTGAGGACTCTTATGAAAGCTTAAGAAAATAAAATCTTTCTGGCATGCGAGCGGCATGGAATGCGCCATGCACTCGTCTGTAGTTTTGTATTTTACACTCGATTCTGTCTCACTCGAATACTTGTTATAACTTCTTCACAAAGTGGATATTTCAATTGGTTTGTGCTTTTTTAAATGTCTAAACCTTGAAAACATACTATGGCTAGCAAAAAATGAAGGGTATCCTAAAAAATGCAGGTACTATTTGAAAGGACACAAATAAGGACAATACACAAATACAATAACTAACATTGCTGCTAGTGAAGCTTCTGAAGATGTTTGAGAATTATATGAAAGCACAGAGCAACGTCATTTCTGTAGCGTGCAAATAGTCAAGGCTGTGCCATGCCCCGGCCTGAAACTTTGCACTTCAGACTCGATCGATTGTGCATGGGCTGAATGCTTGTTACAGTCTTGTTACTACTTGGCCACACTAACCTGTGCTGTACTTCTTTTAACGTTTTCCGTCGCCCAGTAGCTGTATTTATGTCGACTAACCTCTTCATTCAGCTTGAGTGTTGCTTCATCCGTCTACAGAATCCGTCTTGTGGCTCCTGCTCAAATTTAAATTGTGCAATCAATAAACTCGCATGTGTCGTGTCTTTCACGTGGTTTTCAAGTTCTAAACGTTAAAAGAAGCACAACACAGGTTAATCAGGCCGAGTTGTAACTACAGGGTGCGCCAAAATTATGGCGACAAGGTTTTCAATTCGCCAAGAGAGAAAATGCGGTATTTTCGAGAAACCAACGATGAGATAATGTTTATCAGTCTATTGTAAACTATACGCAACATCGAGAATCGAAGATATCTCCATCGGCATCGATATATACTTTGAGACGCTTCGGGAAGGCATCGACGGCGGCACGCAAGTAAGGCGCGTTGAGTTCATCCCACGCCTTCCTTCAAAGAACCCACGGGGCGCTGAGGTTTCCCGCAGGCTTTGGCTTCCAGAACTAGCCAGACCGTATAATCCATCGGATTCAAATCCGGAGAGTTGGATGGCCACTCGTGGAAGCTGATGAATGGCAGAAAGTTGCCTTTGCACCAGTCTTGCAGCATTCTGGCTCTGTGAGCTGGAACTCCTTCCTGTTTGAAGGTCCAGGAGGGTGCACGTGGATCTCCTTTAGGCCTTAATCCCAGTTTACGGAAGATTCTTCTCAATGACGTCTCCATGATGTCCATTTTCCCGACAACCGGCGGACCGAGCGCGCCGGCTTCCTGCGAATTCGTTCACGTACCCTCCTAATGTTGTCCGTAGTTGTAGCAGATAAGTGTCTTTCCCGTCCGGATCTATCATCCTCGGTTCCCAGGTCTTCTTAGCGTCTGATGGACCTATTCATGATACTCTGATGAACTCCAAGACGGTGGTGAATGCAGCGTGCCGAGAAGCCTTGACGGTAAAGCTCAATGATTTAAGAACGGTGGTACGAACGCTTCAATATCTTGAAAAACGACTTGTTGTTATGTTTGACCAAGGTAAGCATAAACTAATTGACTCAATAAAAACAATAAGAGAACGAAAAAAAGCAGACGCTCCGAATAAAAGGTCAAATTGTTTACGCATGTGCTGTCGCCATAATTTTGGCGCACCCTGTAGATTGTAACAAACATGCAGCCCATGCGCAATCGATCGAGTCAGAAATGCAAGATTTCAGGCGGGGGATGGCTCAATCCTGGCTGTTTGCGCGCTACAGAAATTTCGTTATCCTGCGCTTGCAAATGGTTTTCAAACATGTTCAAAAGCCTCACCAACAGCAATGTTAGAACCTTTCAAGTAGTACCTGCACTTTTAGAATACCCTGCATTTTACGTGAGCCGTAGTGTGTTTCTAACTCTTAAACCTTAAAAGAAGTATAAATCAATCAAAACATCCACTTTGTGAAGAAATTATAACAAGTATTCAAGCGAAGCATAATCAATCGAGTGCAAAACGCGCAAATTTCATAAGAGTGCAGGGTGCATTCCATACCGCTTATATGTCAGAAAATTTCTGTTTTTTAATCTTTCATGTCAACCCTTAACTTTTTTAGTACCTTTATTGTGAGCAAAGTTATCATCTTTCAAACAGTGTATACATTTTTGGAGACACCTTGTATATCTGGGATAGGCAATTTGAGGAACAAACCAGGAGTAGCCGTTAGATTCACGTCGTCATTTTTTACCGGAAAATTTTCGTTGAATTGTTCAATTTCGCTAGAAATAAAGGGCGCTGCGTACTGTTGCTTCAAACAAAAAATGAGTGGAAGCGCTTCATCTACTATATTGATACTATTCTCACACCAAGCTGGACACGTTTCGAAAGAAAAAAAAACCGAATGGCGTAAAAATTAAAATAAATGTCTTCCAATTTGAACTAGATCCTCCTTAGAGAGATCAAGGTAAATTTTTGATTAGAGTGAATAATCATAACTTTATTGCAGATGCATTAGGTTGACAACTAAACTCGTGGACTCTCTTGTAGTCACTTCTTCTAGCAAAGATTATCGGCTTACTTTTGTATCAATTCTCTTGCTCTTTCCACTGTTTGAAACCACTTATTCTGCACTTTTAGAAACTACACTTGTTGTCCTACAATTCCGATTTAGTGGGAAGTTTTTGAGTCTGAAATGAAAGGACACAGAGCCGCTCTTCGCGATCGCCTTCTTCATGAGTACCAGCTCGGCCACTTTGCAACTGAAGCCGGATAAACATATGTGCAGCTGCAGGAGATGGAGTTCTCCAACGACTGACAGTGTTCAAATGTTTCAAGCGGTTCCGTGAGGAACACGTCGAAACTGAAGGCAAGCGACGCACCGGGCGACCGATTGTCCGTGATCGTCCAGCTGTAATTAGCGCCATCTAAGGAAATCCGAGCTTGGCAACTCGTATGTTGGCGGTCGATTTTAGGTCCTCACATACCTTTATAGAGAAGATTCTGCACAGCGTTGGCTTTTCTGTAAAACTCGGTATATGGGTGCCTCACGACTTGACCCTATCGCAGAGGAAGAAGCGTGTGGATGCCGCGAAAGAATTGTTGGACCCACAAGCAGGAACCATTTCTCCACCCACTGGCAATATGTAATGAAAAGTGGATTCCACTAGATAATCGTAAATGTTCTAACCAGTGGCTTAAAGCAAAACAGAAGCCACTGCCAACGCCTAACCCTGACCTCTACAAGAGGAAGGTGATGCTCTCCGTTTGGTGGTATCGGGAAGGCGTCATCTTCTGGAAACTCATCGAGAGTGGTGGTTGCCGAAATCTACTCTTCTTAATTTGGCCGCTTGCAGGCTGAACTCCGCTAGAATCGGTTACAATAGCTCTTCAGAAGTGGCATTATCCTTCAGCAGGTTAACGCCAGACCACACGTCGCGAACCGGACTCTTCAAAAAATCGGAGACCTTGGCTTGGAGCGTCCAACGCATCCACCCTACAACACAGACCGTGCGCTGAGTGACTGTCACCTTTGCCGCTCACTGCAGCACTCCCTGGTTGAAAGAAGATTTACCATTCTGGACCAGGTCAAAATCCTACTCCAAGGATTTTTCGCCTCAAAACCAAGAGAATTTTACGACCGTATGACATACCAGCCAACTAGATAAATGGAAAGAGGTTCTGAATTTCAACGGACCTTACTTCGATTAAAGTTCGTTATTAGGTATTTTTTAATAAACACTTTTGTTGAAGTTGCTACAGAGTCCATAAATTTAGTTGCCAACCTAATATAATTCGCCTGCCAAAAAAATGAAGACGGTATTTGAAGCATAGTAAAATATTTGTTTTTTAAGCTACAAAAATGGTTCAAGTTAATTTGGCTGTGCAAAAACCAGCAATTTCTTAGTGCGCTTTAAGATTAAGTCGCGTTATGCATTCAGCTAGCAATGAGCGATTTATTTTATTCTGTTTGCGTGGAGCTACGCACTAGTCAGTGGTAAGGCAGAGAAAATTGTAGAAAAGAGCCATGTCGTCACTTACCAACTTCAAATATGCAGCATTTGAAAAACTTCAAGCATTAAAAAAATCGCAGCCGAATGCATTGAGAAATCATTTCCTGCAATATACCAAAGCGGCTTTTTTCTTGCACTATCAAATAAGTATAAAATTGTCCTTTTTCTCTAAAAATCAAAATTTTGTGGATTTTGGATTTCCAATTGCTGCATTCACTTTTTTATGCGCTAGTTAATTACAAATTTCCAAAGAAAGTTACAGGAAATTGTTTGTCGACGATTTTTTAAACTTCTTTAAGAGTTTCTATTTAAATCTCTGAGACGTCTGCTTCGATTCGGAAGGTGTTTATTTTGAATCCAGAAGTGTCCGGTTTGGTGTGAAAGCGGTATGTTTTGATTTAGGCTTCACTCTCCGGATTTGCCCGGGATCCTCGGTGTTGTCTCATGAAGTAAGGGGTGTCGAGCAAGTCTGCAGAGGAATGGTGGAGATGAAAAGGGGGACGGGGAGAGCACCACGCATAAAGCTTCCTCTCAAATTCAAGAGCACCCCATTTCGTCCATATTCTCATCAACCTTTACTATTTCATAACGATGTTTTCAAAAATTCCCGTTCGTCCAATTTCAGCTGGAGGAGGCCACATCCTAACGATGACACAACGAAGATAAACACAATAAGGAAACAATGACACATCGAAATAAGCAAACTACGCAACACGGATGACAATATGCTAGCAATTTCTGAATTCTTAGTTGGAGGAATGCACCCTAAAGACCGTTCTTTATCCACGCAAACTTGCTAAATAACAACATAATATACTGTATGTAAATGACATGAAAACAGGAGATTTGGTCCTTTAGCGAAAAAAACAAAAGAAGTTCTAGAGAATAATACTGGAGGTTAGGCTTAAAGGCCTGAAAATCATCAGTTTTTTGAATGCGATATGAGATTGGCAACACGGACAAGACGCCATTCCTCTCGTCTGAATCATTTGCAAATGGTTGGACTCAAGCCTCTAATCTTATAAATTCTCAGCGGCTGGTATACAACTCATCTCGGTTTCTTTAATATAGCTGCTTCTACAGTACCGTCGGTAAACATCCGCCGAAACGCGGCCGGCGGCGGATTAATCCGCCGTTTCCGCTGCTTTACCATAACTCACTTTAAAGTCGATTATATCCAATGAAGTGCACATAGCTGGAATCAGAACAACATGGTCTACCCAATGGCATAAAAATCTTGACAGAATTTCAAAATTTTGAGATCGAGATGACCTAATTAAGCGAGCCTCGTAATTGTCTTGGCCTGACCCATATTCACTTCTGAGTCTCGCCTAATTATGCCTCCTGGCAGGAAGTGGCCTGCCCAGTATAGTTTTAAAGTTTTTAAATTGTATTAAGAATGTATTTCACGCCAATTTTTTGGTTTAGCCTCATCACGGCGATCTATTTGATATCAAATTTGACTTGTTTGGCGCCATGTTCATCATTACGTGCATTCTCAACTGCCGATTTTTTTCATTTTCGCTAATTATTTGCGACCACACCACTTTTG
Source organism: Heligmosomoides polygyrus bakeri (assembly GCA_947359475.1). Taxonomy (NCBI): domain Eukaryota; kingdom Metazoa; phylum Nematoda; class Chromadorea; order Rhabditida; family Heligmosomidae; genus Heligmosomoides; species Heligmosomoides polygyrus. Next base: position 72,566,480 of record OX375867.1, read on the forward strand.
TCCTAAAGCTGATTTTCGTTCAAGTTCTTGACCACGAGGCGAGGATGACAATTGCAGGTTTTTGGCTTATTTTGCTCAGAAGTAGGATAGTAATGAGGCACTAAATTGCCCCTGCTTTAGGGTTCCAAGGAGATATGTCCTGAAAAGGCTCCTTCACGCGTGTAGATCTCTGTCTCCACGCGGCGGATTAGGACTCAGCACCCAACATTTTATCAGGCAACATGCAGAGGTGCTGCAGCCCAAAAATGATGGAGCTAGCAGCTCACGTCTGGCAGCTCTACTGCTTCAAAAAGGCTACTTTCTTCTACTCCGACCATGACACTCAGCGCCGACCTCTGTCCAGACCTCACAGAATAGTCTGTCATGTAGGGAGCTCATATTTGCAAGAATTAGAATTTTTTCACTTGACCTCAATCTAATTCATTACCTGAGAATGTTCGGTACGGGAGTCCAGACTGTTGCTGTACATAATTGCAGTGACCTGACCTGCCCCACCAAACATGTCCTTTGGAAATACAATCACTGCTTCCCTCCTCTCACTACTCACACTAACCCAATGCAGGGTCAGGCTTGAGTTTAGAGAATCGAGGGGGTGTCTTTCTGTAACGACGTTTTCTTTAGGGCGGGGGTCATACTCTCCTTTGGATTTGGCAGACAAGTTCCTCGTACTCTTCGCTGCTTCTCATAAACCTCGATCAATTCTCTTCCTATCACACGGTAAAAAGCAAGCTTCTCCTTTGCGAAATTCGATGCAATTTGCGGGAGGAAGTCGTCTTCAAAATCCTCGTTGTTCATGAAACAAAAAAAAAATGTCCGATTGCCTGAGCAGGATAAAAAAGGATAAAGGATAAAGGACGGCGTTACTCAATCCCTTCTGGGATGCGCCAGCGCATTCTACTTCTACGGGATGTCGCGGAGGCGACATGAATGCGTATTTGGCCGTACAATGACTTGCGGTGGCCAACCGATGAACAAGTCAGCGCTTTACCCTTCCCAGACAAGTCTGGTACCAATTCACCGACCCCGGAGTGATGGAAGGTTTGGTTGGCCTGGGCGGGATATCCGAACCAGGAGCCTGGTATCGGGTGCACGCGACAGTCGCGTGCACCCGATACCAGGTTCCTGGTTCGGATTTCCCGCCCAGGCCAACCAAGCCTTCCATCCCTCCGGGGTCGGTGAATTGGTACCAGACTTGTCTGGGAAGGATAAAGCGCTGACTTGTTCATCGGCTGGCCACCGCAAGTCATTGTATGGCCAAATACGCATTCATGTCGCCTCCACGACATCCCGTAGAAGTAGAATGCGCTGGCGCATCCCAGAAGGGATTGAGTAACGCCGTCCTTTATCCTTATCCTTATCCATCTCTGACTTTAACCGTTGAATGTGCACTCCATCTGAATATGATGATCGGTAGACGAGTTCAGCTGAGCTGATGGGAATGAATATCTCTTTCGACTGATTACTATCAAGTTGAGGTCGAATCTCTAGCCAGTAGTACGTCTTGGCGCTAAGCCGGCTTAGTGGTGGTTCTTTTATAAGTTGACAGATGTGTGATATGTATGACTAGATCGCAGCGAAGACTTTGTGTGGTGCTACTGCACGTAACGAATTGTGAGCTTCAGCTTTATAGAGCACAAGTGACAGACAGAAACACTCGAATCGAAGTTGCACGCGGCCGACTTGGAAGGCAGAGCGGTGGCAGAGATGCGCATATCACGTCTAGCCAAGAGCGGGCGCCGGCTACCTTTTGTACTAGTTTTGAGAATCTATCACGTTGATTGAGAAGTGAGAATGCTCGAAGAGGCTCCCAAAGGCAGGGGAATCTGCGTCGATTCACACGGAAGCAGAGCCACTCAGCATGTGCTGGCGGAGGAGCATCGTATGTCATGTCTCTACGCGGGGTGTTCTGCGAAACGCACCGCGTCCTGGTCTCCGCTGACTCACGAGCAATCCGTGCGCCGTCGCTCTCGACTAGACTATTTCCTACAGAAGTGGCGGCTCTGGGAACGCAACAAACATCGGAATAAGCCAACGACGCGAACATGAGCGGACAATTTGCGCAAGTCAACACATCACTTAAATAGTAAACATGACGGCGGTAGAGCTGGAGTGAGCGAAGGAGGGGATGACGGGAGCAGAAGAGCATAGCAGCGGGCTACAACTCCTGGTGACCGTACCGGTCGACCGGCCACATGCAGTCGCACCCCAGTGGCACGTTCCGCAACGTGTGTGGGCTCCAGTATACCGACCCGACAGGTCGTCGTGAGACGTGCACCTGAAATACGGAGACCTTTGTGGTAGTGAAGAAATCTGAACTGTAAGCCTAAGACGCAAAGATTAGCCTTACAATGAGGCTCTCCTCTCAGATGTAAATTTAATGCGCCACAAGAGGTCCTTCTTGTGGATCGGTTATAGCAGGAAATGCAAGCAGCTTCTTTCCATCTAGCAGTTTGTTGATACTAGAAGGGCCTTTATCTAGCTCTTTTACACTATTAGGTTGTCCGCAAAGTTCGCAGCGTTTTGTGTTACTATTTTTCATTCGTCTATTATTCTGTTAAAATTCAACATGCATTGCGCTTTAATGCTACTTTCTGTAGAGAACTTTTCTTTCTATCTGACTAAATATTTTATGTTTCAACGTTGTTTTACATTTCTGTTCTTGAAGGGCTTATTGAAGTATGTCGGAGGAGCAATTCTGAATGATATTTTATTTTAGCTTCAAATTGGGACAATCCGCAACCGAGACAGCTCTACAGATCAATCAAGTGTGGGGATCGGGGTCTAATAGTGTTGAAGAAAGCGCTGTGCGCCAGTGGTTCAGTAAATTTCGGACCGGAGACATCAGCCTCGAAGATGACCCCCGTAGCGGTCGACCTAGAGCACGACGCGTTGAAGGAACTGGTGGAAGCTGAACCATCTCAAACAGTTCGCGAGATCGTGGAAGAGGTCGACGTCAGTAAAACTGCTGTTGCGGATGCTTTGAAACGCCTTGGGACTGTGAAGCAGCATGAAAAGTGGGTGCCACACGAGTTCAGTGGGCAGCCGCTAAAATTGTCACGTTTCGAGGTTTGTTCTTCTCTACTTTTACGAACACCTTGGGCATTTTCCAAAGGCGAACCTCCACCAAAGAAAGCTATGTAGTGGTCACTGTGTGGTGGTCGGCGGCTGGTGGTCAACGGAAGAGGCCCGATTCTTTTGCACGATAACGCCTGCCCACGCGATTCACAAATCGCAATTCGAAAAATGAACGAATTAAGGGATGAAGTTCTGCCTCACCTGCCGTATTCTCTAGATCTCTCACCAACCGACTACCACCTTTTCAAACACTTTCAGAACTTTCTCGCTGCAAAAACCTTCACCAGTCAGGACCAAGCTAAAACAGCTTTCGTGGGCTTTGTCGAATCTCGACCACCTAATTTTTGGCTGGTGGAATAAGTCGACTAGCTGGCCCATTGGCAAAAATGTGCTGATTCGAACGGTGCTTATTTCGACTAAATCCGATAAAATTTGAGAAAGTTATGGTCAAAGTGAAGCACTCAAAACGCTGAGAACTTCCCGGACACCCTAATACTATGTTGGCCGGAATGTTCTGGCGTTTTTTGTGCAACCATTTTTCGTTCGTTTATTACCGAATCAGTATTCACCTTACTTCGCATTTTCATATAACTTTTAATACGGAATTCTACGCTCTATCTGATGGAATAATGTGCCTGTGCTTAATATTTGTGTTAGTTGTAGGACCTATTGAAGTATGTCGAAGAGCAATTCTGACTGATATTTCAATTTCAAACTGGGCCCATCCGCAGTTGAAACCATCAAAATCAACCATGTGTATGGTCCGAATTGTGTTGGCGAAAGAACCGTGCAACGGTGGGTCGAGTTCTGGAGATTGCAACCTTTGAATTGCATCACGAAACGGCAGACTTACTGCAATCCAGGACGACTATTTGAATGCCTTCGTGGAAGCTAATCCATCGCAAATAGTCCGCTAGATTGCGGGAAGGAGTCAGTGAAACTGCTTTTACAGATGGTTTAAAACGCCTCGGAAAGGTGAAAAGGTAGAAGAGTGGGTACCCTACGTTGTGAGTGAAATTGTCGGGGTTTCGAAATCTGTTCCTCTTTGCTTTTCCGAGATCAAAAGGCCCCTCTTTGGATAGAGTCGTCCCATGAAATGTAGGTTTTGCTCGATAACCGAAGCCGATCATGATAGTGGGCCGCCGTCGATGAACTCTTCACTGACACTTCACAGAGCCGAAATTCCACCAGGGGCCAGATTCACCTACTGCTTACCGCCTGATGGAATCAGGGGTTTGGCAGTATTTTCACCGTTAGAGGGCGGTAAGCGATTGCTGAATGTGGCCCAGGAAAAAGAAGATGGTAAAAGTTTGGCGATCGGTGGCTGGCGTGATACACTGCAACTTTCTGTAATCCAAGCCCAACCATCACAGCAGAGTCTTATTGTGACAAAACTGACGAGATGTACTGAAAATTGCATGAGTTTTCTCCCCACTTGCCGCCGCTCCTTCAACAAGGCAACTGTTTTGATTCTGGCCGAACATCCGTTCACGACGATCCGCGACTTACTCGATAACTGTTATGTTTTATTTTGCAGGTCAGCGCTTTGTAATCCATAACTATTCTTTCAGGAAATAAGGAATCCTTTTGTTTGAATAAAGAAGGAAACACAAATGTTCGTTGGCTTAACCAACTGTCGAAGCGACAGACCAGGACTAATAATCAGTGAGCATCATGCCTCTTCCGCTGAACGAGGTATGTCAGGGCAATCAGTGGTGCTACAAACCCTGTACCAAAATAGTGGAGGCAACATAAACATCGGGTCTAGTCTCTTTTTTCATAGCTTCCTCGTGCGATCATCTATCTATCAGGACCGTGCTCTTCTTTCAAGTTCTGCATGGTTGACTCAAAGTGTCTTACTCCATACTTTCTGTGCTGTTCCTCAACAATTCCGTTCCAGTGCAGCACCGCACCGAAATTTCGATGTAACCACATGGCGGCACTTACAGATAGGCTTCGTGATTCTCCCATAGAGCTCCATGATTTGAAGACTGCGTTGACTGGTGGAGGAAAGAAGTTTAAAAAATTCGAAAATGTTTAAAACACCGACGGGGCACTCTTGGTCCGACAAAGGTAAAGTGCTGCAGTACTGCTTTATTCTGAAGAGAAAAGCATGATGAGCAGCTTCGAGCTTCGTTGATTATGGTATTAAACAATCTTTCCATTGGGAGTTTGCTCGGTGATTGCTTCCACTCGCAATGAACATCCACTGAATACTGTTGCTGTAAGCACCTTGGTTCACGTCTTCAAACTGGCATAATCGAGGCTGATTAGGGACATATTTCCGAAGAGGTTCCAAGCTGCTCCTTTATAACTGCCGATAGTTCTCAAAGAAACTCCAGCTTCGCTTAGTTGTCAGACATATTGCTCTGCTCTACTTTGGCGTATTTTAAGCGATAGAGATCCAGTCATTTCTTGTGGGTTTGCCTCCGCGCTTTCAATCAAGTTAATACCTTATTGACAATGCTTCTGGCTGAACTTTCATTTCGCGACATTCCGCGACCTTCTCGATGAACAAGTGGAATGGCTAGTATCCTACTCGGAAAGGAGATGGTGGGGGTGCGAATCCCACCTGGTCCTAGAGTTTTGAAGGCAAGTAAACATCCATATTACAGTTTCACAAATGTTTCCGAGTTTTCCGAGGAAGGAAGGACCGTGAATTATAAGCCGGAATAAAGATAACGACAACCCTGATTGCGAACGCAACGAAAGTTATCCCACAGAGTCATTAGGCCATGCCAAGTTTCACTGAAAGCCGATCTTCGGCAGTTCTACAGAATGCGCTCGTCCGATCACTATCTGGAAAGCAGGAATTTAAGCTTACTTGTTGAGCTTCTCGGGGTCATTTGTTCCAATAAAGAATAGTAATGAAGACCCAAGAAAGCTTGAAAGCCAGTGAACTTCCTTGGCTTTGCAGCAGGCAAGGTTGAGCAACATTTCAACATCATTTGAACGTTTCATCTAAAGATCTTTCCCTGCTGCACATATCTCCTTTGAGGGTCCCACCGCTTCCTATTCTTGAGCGTTGTTGCTATCCTCTGAGGGACTTTTTTGAGTTTCTGTCCATGCTTTCTCTTTTGAAGTTGCGCAGACATGTACAGATTACAAGTCGGAGCGAGTTTTTCTGCAACAGCAAAAACAATTGCTTCCTGAGCCTTCGCTTCCCGACACAAAGCCTTTAAAGAAGTTGAAAAACTACCTCTCCATAGCGCTGCACGCATCGTAGAAGATTATGCACGCATGTCTGAAATAAAAAACATTTTTTCGGAGGATGTAGTCGTGAAATGTAGCTCTCTCAGGAGCAATACTGGTTTGTGTTGCTGCCAAACTTGTGTTTGGCGGCGTTTTCGGAATTCCAACTACGACGTCCCCAGTGCATTAGTTGTCATCATTCTCCTACATCATTTTATCGCTCCATCGCCTCCCCCAGGGACTCACTCTGTTGCGCTTCAGCAAAAATCTATGGTGACAGACACGCTGAAGTAGAGGCTACTGT
>OX375867.1:72573250-72617461 GCA_947359475.1 Heligmosomoides polygyrus bakeri
TACCAATGGCCTGTGCTGTGGTGCTACATCTTCAGCCGGAAGGACCTTCACATCCCGGACAGTTTTCAAGGCAGGGTCATAGGAGCACACGGGCGGGGTTTCCAGTTCAAGTTCAAGCCACTACTTTTGCACGTATTAGTTTGTTGTTATTGCACCTTCTTATGATCACAGGAGTCAATTTTAGACCACTAGTGCTTACAACGACTCCCACATGGTTCAGCGCCTCATCGCGGCGTGGGGGGTGGCAATGGGTGTCGAACTGCGATGTACAGCGGAGGTTTTCAATCTCCGGCAGGGTCTCCCAGGCTGAGAAGGAGTTCGACAATTCTTCGGAAGCCTAGCGAAGTCTGAATCACAGCACGCCCCGAAGGCAAGAAAGGGGTGATACGAGCTCCGCCCGGGGGCGAGAAGGGAGGTAGACACCACAAACGGTTATTGGTTTTTGTGGTGTCACCTCATGTGAAGTCCGGCACGCCATGCCCTGCAGAAATTGCAAAAATGGCAACGGTTCCAGCGTCAGGCCCAGGTTGACAGGCCGGCTGATGGAGAAACCTGTCACAAACCATGATCAAAAGTCGCAATGGAATCAGTATAAAGGCTAGGGACGTCACCCGGAAGTGACGCGCAGAACCCCCGCCCGAGTTCTGCGGTCAGTATGCGAGGGCTACCGAGGGCAGAACGACCTCGGCCAAAGAAGCTAGTTCGAGTGGGGACTCTGAATGTGGGAACGCTGACCGGAAGATCCAGAGAGGTGGCCGACTTGATGAAGCGCAGAAAGATAGAAGTCCTGTGTCTGCAGGAAACGAGATGGAAAGGAGCGAAGGCCAAGGAGATTGGAGAAGGGGTCAAGCTGTTCTACAACGGAGAGGATACGAAGAAGAACGGTGTCGGGATAGCTGTCGCAGAGTCCCTCAGGGATTCGGTAGCTGCTGTCCAAAGGATAAACGACCGCATCATGTCACTGCGGCTCGACACGAAGGAGGGTTACTGGACTGTCATGTCCGTCTATGCCCCTCAGACCGGATGCCCCGAGCACGAGAAAGATGATTTCTACTTCACGCTCGAGGAGGCCATAAGGTCCGTACCAGAAGGCGATTACCTGTCCATAGCAGGGGACATGAATGGCCACGTAGGGAGTGGCAGAAGAGGAGTAGAAAGGGTTCATGGAGGTAAAGGGGTCGGCTTGATGAACCCAGATGGAGAAAGAATTCTCGAGCTGGCTATTTCCCACGACCTGGTGGTCTGTAGCACCTTCTTCGCGAAGAGGGAGAGCCAGAAGGTGACCTATGCTAGCGGAGGAAGAAGGACGGAAGTCGACCACATCCTAGTGCGAAGACCTGCCTTGAAAACTGTCCGGGATGTGAAGGTCCTTCCGGCTGAAGATGTAGCACCACAGCACAGGCCATTGGTAGCTGACCTGGCCATACCTCTACCCAGCAAACCCAAGGTAAGAACAGAACCCAGAATCCGATGGTGGAAACTGCGGGGTTCAGAGCGCAACGAGCTACGAAGGAGGGTGCTCGATGCAGGTCTTCCGGATCCAACTGGTCCCGTGAACGAGACCTGGAGGAGGGGTGACCCAAACGATTCTACGATGTGCCAAGGAAACCCTCGGTGAAACAAAGGGAGGGATCAGAGGAGATAAGGCTGCATGGTTCTGAATGAAGAGGTGCAGGCTGCGGTGAGGAAAAAGAAGGAGGCCTATAAGCAGCGGCAAACGACAACGCTTTCGTTTCTCCCGATATTTCTCCATTACCTGGCGAGCGATGAAGATGGCGTCTGTGGTGGACCTCTCAGGCATGAAGCCCCACTGCTCCTGGGAGATTGTCACCATCTCCCTCAGCCTCGAGTCGACCAGACGTTCGTAGATCTTCATCGTGTGCGAGATCAGTTTGATCCCTCGGTAGTTGGAGCACTCGGACGCGTCCCCTTTCTGTTTGAAGATGGGGACTATGATGCTGTCCCTCCAGTCATCCGGCATCTTACTGTCTATCATGACTCTGTTGAAGAACTGTGTCAGCCAATTGACTCCACAGTCCCCAATTGACTCCTTACAACGAACCAAGGCTCTCTACATGCGCCTTCATATGTGCGAGTTTTTCAACTATGAGTATCCGGACCACCACCATATATCTTACTGTATCACCAACGATACCGTAACTGCACACCAATACCCTCACCTTACGGATGAATATTATGGATCCGGCTATATCGGTACATAAGTGTGCTAAAAATACAGTTATATGTTATATGCAGCCGAGATGATATACTGAAGGTGGGTAACTGGTATGAAATATTATACATACAAAAAGGGTACCACCCATGACTTTTCTTTTGAGTGCAGGTTATAAGCGTTACCGACAGTTCTGCGCTTCGATGTTTCGTCCGTGTCTGTCATGCGCGTTGGTGGCAGCTGGCTACGTAGATGTTCACCCAGCACCCTTTTCTACACCCACAAATTACGCGTTCAACGAAAAAGACGTGGTCATTCCTTGCCAGGGAGAAGAGAGATGTTCCTCACTGACTTTTGTAGGATGCTGATTGTGTGATTGTGATTGTGATTTCATAGTTTTGTAGCATAGCAGTTGACTGGAAGGGAAATAGTAAATATAAGACTTTTAATTTAATAATGTAAGACTTTCTATTCCCAGAGAAATGATATGGTGCAGATATGAATAGTTGAAAAACTAGCACATATGAGGGAGCAAATAGAGAGGCTTGGTTTGCTGTAAGCACTGGTGGTCTAAAATTGCCTCCTGTGATCGTATAAAAGTGTAATAACAATAACAACTAATAGCTGCAAAGCAATGGCAGCACTCGGACTCGAACTGAAAAACCCGCCGGTGTACTCCTATGAGGCGGCAGTGTTACCGCCTGCGCCACCGAGACACATCTCTTTGTGGGTCGTAGGGGTTGATAATAGTCGCGCACACGCTTTCAGGCCTCCTTTTCAGGTTTTTAAAGAAGCGTTCAGCAAAAACTAACTGTGGTTCTGGACTCCACTCACAGGACTCTACATCCTGCCAAAATAGCATCGCAAAAGCTCACCATGAGTTGGGAACCTTTCCTTGTAAGTTAGCATGGTACTACATCCCTGGACTACCCACACTCCTAGGATATCCACTTCTACACGTGTGCAGCCATTGAATTGTCCCCACACCTTTACAACTCTCTATCTTATGTTTCCCTAGCGCTTAAGAGGCAGCAACAATTTGCTCGGCTATAGCTTTGCAATCCCTGCGGTGGATACGAACCGATACCGCTCGTCCATTATGCACGGCTTCCTTGGTTCGGCGATTCCGGGCCTTCTTAATGCTAACGAACTGATCGATCATCGACACCAGAACTGGTTTTAGCAGTTGCAGCATCGTAATCTCGTCAGCGGTGCTGTCCCCTCATCGGATATTCATGACTTCACAAGGGATTGAGAGTTAAGCGAGCACGTGCGACTGGAATGCAACGAGAACCGACCTTGTTTTTCCTCGATCGATGTTGGTGCCTGTGTAAGTGGTCTCCGAACATCTCAAAGAGCTCGTCAGCTTCGACGTTGATTGTCTTGTGACGGTGCCGTCGTCGATGCGCTCGTAAACGTACTCGCTCGAACCCCGACAGAACAGAATCTGAAGAAGCAAGTACGACTTTTGTTGAGGCAATTATCTTATGGTTAGCCATAGCCTTCGAGATTTTGCGGTGCAGACATCCCTTATAAACGTCACACCTTTGTCCATAGTTTAAATAACCTTCAAGGCAAAGCCATCAGTACGATTTTTTCAAGTCCTTAGGACTCCGAATCCTCCGATTTGTAGATTTTTTTCAAGCACGCAAAAAATCGGCCGCCGTTAAATGTAGCCATCCATTAGGGGAGTCCCAGTAGCCTCAAAAGTGCATTTTATTGCGCAGCGCTTCGAATACCCTCCACAAGGAATTGCTGCGTTAACTCTCTCTTCCCCCGCCGACCAATGAATGGGAGGCCGAGACGGGAGCTTCAGAGGAGGATTACTGGCGAGAACATGGCTTGTGCGGAACGAACTCGACTTGCGTTACGTCGGCTACGAACGCGCCGGCAGTGGGTTCGATCTGAAGGGGTCGGGTGATTGATCGACCCGACTTGAAGTTGGGAGGCCACCCACAGCTGCAATGCACAGTGGCTCGATCACCGCTGTCTCCCAGAACTAGCCAGATGTGTCGTCGTCATTCGCAGGACAAAAGACGCCAACGGAGAGAAAGAGGAATGGGGAGGAATGATGGCGAGAAACGTACCGCTACTTCCGGACGGCACATCAGTAGTGGTACGCGGTGCACAGTCAATGAGCATTGTAGTCATGAACAGTATCACGAAGGCAGTCAAACGCATATAGGAATAGGCTTCTCAGCTCATCACACTGCTTGAGACGTCGGGATGCGGACTACGGTAACGGCAGCAGCAGACAGGCTCGGCTCCTCATTCACCATGCGATACAACTGAAGCGCAGACACTTTGGCAGCAACGTCGGTACGGTGTCCGCAAACGAAGAGATTAAGAGGCCGAAAACAACGTTCGGAGCAACTGGATATGAAGAGTGAAGACGAACTCAAAAAGTGCTGAAACGTTGATAGGAGGAGTTTCCCGAGAGGCTCCCCAACTTTCTTAAAATTTTCGGTTCGCACAGAATGTTTTTATTGGGCCTTTCGGATCTGCTGTATACCACTGCCAGTTTTCGAGCTCCACTAAACCTGATATCTGAACCAATTTGAACACTCCGAGCAAGAGTTGCAGGTTCAGATTAACATAAAATAACTTCCGTTCGCTGGAAAAGTCGAAAACAAAACAATGCCTATTGTTCAACATCTAAACGTCTACTCCGGTATTGACCACGGATATGGAAAGCCATGTAAGTTCAGCAGTTATATGGGAAGCTACGGGATTGAGCAGCGAATACAGGCACTCGACCTGAACGAGGAGGGCTCGAATACCAGACAAAAAGAGGACCGTGGTCTAACATACAACATACACATATGTAGGTGACCGGTGAATGAGCTGGCATGGGTACAACGCAGAATTTCTCTGTCAATTAAGAACGAAGTTCGGCATATTGTAAGGCATCGTTTTGAACTGCGTTCTTGTAGAAAAAAAGAAAAACTCAGCTGAGTGAGGACACATTGGTCTCGCGTCTCGCTCGACGATTGAGACGACAAGACAACCATTTTGAGGTTCACTGGAAGGAATAATTACTTGCCGCAAACGCTATACTTTTCGACAACGCAAAATGATTTGCGGAAGGCTTGATTAGAGGCTATCCTCTTCAAGTATTCGCTGAACCCAGCTTCTAACTATAATGAATAGTATTTGGAGGTATATCGCATATTGTCTGATTCACAGCAAAATCCACGGAAGTATTTCTTACACTGCAGTATAGCGAACCTTTAGGAATCCAGAAATCAGGAGCCAAAATCTCCTGCGGAAGTGACCTACAAGGAAGGAAATGAAAATTTGCATCTTCATTCCTTTTGTTCAGAGCTCATATAGCGCGGCTGATGGCAGAACTTCTTAGATTGGAAGCTGGGGACCTGACCTGCTAGTACTTGGAAATGCATACTGTTCGCAACACGTTATTCTTGTTTTTGATCCTCTCCTCAAAAGGATGATGCCGAAGACGTCTCCATAAGTTCACACGTTTATATGCTTTGTCAGTCATGATTTGAAAAAGAAAAGACTCTTCGCCTTGAAATATTTGAAAGAAACGCCCTCAATCTACATTTCCCTTTATTTACTAAAATGGATGAACTTGCAGGAAATTATGATCGCATGAACTTGTGGTCAAAAAGGAAATTTGTCCAACTTGATACTTGGTGGCATTGATATGCACGTGGTGGCACAATCGTACCAGGCACGACTACTGCGTGCATCCCGAATCCAGGTTCTTCGTTTGAGTGCCGCCTAGGCCGACCAAATCAGCCATCAATTCGCTCTCAGGTGCCAGTGACCTGTCTCAGCGAAGGAACACTGACTTGTTCATCTGCTGGTGCATCCAAGCTCTTGAGGCCAAACACGCGTTGTAATTACGATCACCATATCGAATAGAATGTTGGGCGCATCCGAAGCGGTGAACAATTAACGCAGTTTTTTATCGCTTATGCGTTCATACTTCATATGTCTCACCAAAACCAGCTTCCGCGTACGCAGTGGCTTGTCCTAACTGCACGTGCTTAATGTTTTCTTAAAAATTGCTCTCCTCCTCAAATTTGTCTCCATGTTTCACAGGGCGCATCGGGGAGACATCCGATACGATGTTGTTGGATCGAATTTTTCGCACAGGCTAACAAAGCCTTCTATCTCTCCAACCAGACTTGTCTGGGAACGATGAACCACTGATTTGTTCGTCGGGTGACCACCGTAAATCATTGTATATGCCAACCAGGCGTTCACGTTGCCTCCACAACATCCCGTAGAAGCGGAATGCGTGGTGCAACCTAAAGGAGATTGAGCATCACCGTCGTTTATTCTCTATCTTTTATATTGTAGTTCACAAGTCACGAGCTCACAGAAGACTATCAAAGAGCAACGGGTTTGGAGAGGAACAGGACCACCAGCGCTTGCGGTCCTAGGCCAAGGAAAAATCGCTTATGCTCATCTCTTAGCGAAACCTTAATATTGTGCAGAACACCCGGCAAGATCGACCACAAATGTGCCGGTCAATCTCGGGGTTCCAGAACAATATTTGGCCTCTGCTTCAACTCTCTGGAATTGGAGTCCGCTAAGTGAGGGTCTGTTTTCATTACTCAGGAATTCGGCGCTTCATCCATTTACAGCTCCTTCACCTCTAACAAAGAAACTGGTAAAAATTTCTCCAAAAAGGAGAGAACAGACCGTTTTTCGGTTTCGACAGAAGCAGAGTTATGACCAAAGCGTAGGCTGTAGCCATTGAGGCAATATATGGAGCACGACGGCGAATATGCACACAAAGTGTTTCAAGGTTTGAGGCAAAAGTGCATATACTTATCTTGGCTTCGTGAGCGGAGTAGGATGCACCACAGAATGAGACAAGTTATCGGAGGCAGAAATACAAACATTTGAGTTCAACCCCTATCCGGAATTCTACATTTCTCATAAACCTTAACAAGTCGCTTTGCAACCAAAATTACAGTAGTCAAAGCCACCAAGGTTGAAAAACTGGTGTTTCGAAAATTCTAAGTATCTACGTCAGAAACTTTCATGCATCAAGTGAAAATCATTCTAGGAGTGCGAAGTTGTTTGCCCGGGGTAACCACTAGCTAATAAGAATAGATAAGCCTCGATGGGTATCCTTGTGACCAATACTTAGCAAACCTCTGAAGGGGTGTGAGTTTCTGATCTATCCATGACACGTTTGCTGAAGACAACCAGTTCACTTCTGCCTCACTGCGTAGTATGTGCATGGAAAAGGACGACGATCGGCGTTACTGTATCCCTTTTTGAGGTGTGAGCTCTGCTTCTAGTGAACGGTTCAGTATCGTTTTTGGCCTATGAATTGAGTTGTTTTGTCCAAACGGCGGACAAGGAGGTGGATTATTTCTCTCTGATAATTATGGTAGCATAACCTCGAGAAGATGAACAGTAAAGTTGCCCTGGGGCGAAACAAACCCAAGCGAGGCCGTCACGTGAACACAGCGCTTGCTGCCGGCTGGGATACCTCGCAGCGTGTACACACACTGTACGCACAGTCGAATTTGAAAAGTAAAAAAGAAGAGAAAACTGAGGAGAACACGTGGGTGAGCGTTTCCACAGTAGCGAGAAAAGACATAAATTTCGGGTTTGGTTTCAGGTAGGTGTTCTGAGCACAAGTATGAGTAAATTTTAGGACGCCTACCTCAATTTTTCATGGATTTACTGAAAGCTGAGTGACCGCCCCAGAGTATTCCTAAATTTGAGTGGTCTGAGCATCCCTTTGAGCTTCATTGCTCACCAAATTCGTCTATAGAATCAGAATGAAGATCGTAGAATGAAGCAGTGGCGCTCCTACATATCACATTGTTCACAAGATCATCCTATTCAAAACTCACGATCCTATTGAAACTTTAGCTGCATCTCATGTCAGTGTTACCATAGTTTGGACCTTGCTCGAGTTCAAAATGAAATCGTAAGTGGTAGGTATTGAAGGTAACGACCTCATAAACCTTTCTATACATAATCTTTCATTGTGCATGGTTACTAACGAAGCAGGTCAACCTGCTTAAGGAGTTCACGGAGGTCAGAGCAATCAACCCTGCGCTGACCGGCTGGTGCCATGAAACCTGGTCTGGATAGGATCATTTAGGTTGGCATTTGGAGTTTGCTCGGAGTTATACTCAAGAAACTAGGACATTTGGCATTTGGATATAATGGAAGGACTAGGGATAAAGAGCAGCGTTAAGCAATGCCTGTTCCTGCTGCACCACCCATTTCACTTCTTCACGATATCGTGGAGACAATTTGAGCGAAAATTTGATGCATACATTGACATGCGGTGGCCAGCCGATGGAAATCTTAGCGTTTTGTGCTCGCCAGAGAAGCCTGGCAGCAGTGTTTTATCCCTTTAAGACAAGTCTGGTAGCTCGGGGGAGGGGAATGGGGGGAGTAAGGCTTGCTTTGGCGACGGCCGGACGCGAACCAGGAACCCCGAATCGGTGTGCTCGCTTCAGCCGACTCCTACGACTGCATTGCCACGTGCCTATGAGTATGACTATGTAGATGTTGTTTTTTTGTCTCCTGATTTGAAAGCTCCTCTACCTACGTAAAAATCCACGTAACACAAAAGAGAAACTTATTTATCATATTCAGACAACTTGCCATACCCCATTTTTAAGATATGTTTATATACCATGCCAAATGGTATATACATCCTAACCAGGGAAGGGTCTCAGGCGTAGGTCTGAATGGAGGAAATGGATAGTACTGCAAGAATCTCCACCCTTCATATAGTAGAACAACATGTTTCGTTTTCG
Organism: Heligmosomoides polygyrus bakeri; assembly: GCA_947359475.1. Taxonomy (NCBI): domain Eukaryota; kingdom Metazoa; phylum Nematoda; class Chromadorea; order Rhabditida; family Heligmosomidae; genus Heligmosomoides; species Heligmosomoides polygyrus. The sequence goes on from OX375867.1 coordinate 72,582,191, forward strand.
CTGAGTCCTTGAATCCAAATAGCTACGGGCCCTCGAAATTGGGGGTACAGCATTGTACCGTCACCAGCACGTACCATAATCTACCGTAATCGGCCGAAATTTGAAAAACGGATGTTAGATTCGTATCAGCATCCCGAATAACCCCCTGGGAGAGGTTTGATCAAAATTTTTTTCGACCTCTCCTCGACCTCTGGATTCGTGAAAGTCGTGCCTTGTGGCAGCTAAATCAGCCTAGTTCCCACACATCTACACATTTATTTCACTCTAAATTGTCAAATAAAGATTTCTGTGAGCTGTGCTTCATTCACTTTTCCCAGTTTCTGAATTACACAATGTTTTTGTTTTTCAGCGAATGTTAAAGAATGACGTTACAACAGGTACGGGTTACAGCAGGTACGGGTGACTAGAGATGTCGAGTTCATAATCACCGACTTCGTTCAAACCTTGCCCTGGGGGTTATTAGGGGTGCTAATCACGAATCTGACATCCGTTTTCCATATTGCGCTGGAGTATGTTAAATTACACTAGGTAAAGGTGATTAATGATAAGGTCGTGGTCACCGTTTTTACCAAAACTTCGCGCTGAGCACGAATCTGATCCTTATTTGACAATTGAGAGTGAAATAAATATGTAGGAGATGTGTAGGAAGCAGATTGATAAAGAAAGCGGCAATCATGAAAAAATGCAAGGACACTGCACAGCGCGGGGTGGAACATCCGACCTAGCACCTGCAAAGTAGCCCCGTACCCTGCTGATCCACCGACTCGCTTGCTGCGCAGCCGCATCCCATACAACAGCGCGCGCACGTATGCAGCTGGGCACGTGTTGACGGCGCGCTACTGTACCCCGCCTTCGAGGGCCCGTAGCTCTTTGGGTTCAAGGACTCGGCAAAAACGAAACATGTTTTTCTACTGTATGAAGGGTGGAGATTCTCGTAGTACTGCCCATTTCCCCAGTTCAGACCTTCGCCTGAGACCCTTCCCTGGTAAGTATGGCATTTAAGATGACATATTGCGTACAATCAAATTTTGAACGGACAACCCTAGGATATCCTCGTTATCAACATTTTGTTGAACTCTCGTAAGGTTCTATGCGAGAAGAAATTGGGATTAGTCTGAGATTTGACAGCAGGAATATAAAGTCCGACCTTCCACTCCTAGACCTCGACAGTGTGCTCAAAGGAAAGCCAACGGATCTATTGAAGCTTACCGTGTCAGCATTTTAAACATCATTGTGAGATCAGCGTTCCCACATCTATTCTAAGGAGTTGGAAGACCGAGAGCCTTTGATCTCGCAAGACCATTTGGCATGGTATTATACTCTGTTCCAAAACATTTCATACACAACTGCTGTGTCAAATTGCTCTGTACACGTTGAAGTAGATCTATAAATTTCTTCTGAAACGCATTACATACAGATCATCGGAACTTTACTGAAGGACTCACATAGGGCTTGAAAGCTCGTGAAAGTAACTTAGAACCATTTGTGCGCAGAATCCTGAACAACGTAAAACTCTTGTAATTTGCATTGTTCGCACTGCAATGAAATGTCTAGTGAAGTCAAAGTGTTAGGATATGGAAAGCCCAAGGTCGCCAACGTTGCTTGCTGTAAGTAACGTTGTTCCTCGGAGGTATTTAACCGAGTGATTATTAATTCGGGGTGCGATTACAAAATAATTTGTCTTTTCCATGGAAAGTGGTAGCTCTCACTGTTTGAATTACTAATCCATGTAATCAATTGCCGCTCGTAGCAAATCAGAAGCTTCCTTATATTGCGCTGAACGAGTCTTTCTCCTACGAGTGTTGTAGGCAAAAGTGTGCTTCAGTTCGCTCGTTTAATGGTACGTACTTTCAAGCTCCATGAGCTGGTCGAGATCGAGCATATGGTAGTTTCAAGCGATTCACCGAAACGCTTAACTCTTCGGTGTTGCCTGCCATATTACATGCATGTGACCCACGTCGTTCGCGTAAACGACATGGTGTGCAGCAGAGAAGGGTAAGTCTAACAACGCCGAGAAGATCGTCGTATGACTGAACAAAGTCCTACCGATCAGCAAAAGAAGAGCGTAGCAAAATGCGACGCGACGAGCACGAGCAATGCGAAGAATTTCGACGAATTCTGTAAAAACCGAAGAAGTGAAATAGAAGGGAGAGCAAAGGTTGAAAGCCTATTAAAAATCGTTTTTCATCCTCATGGCCGTTCCACTTTTGTGCTTTGGACCGGTCACCAAAGTCGACTGAAACATTTTATTCTATTTCACTGCACTCTAGTTGACATAATGGATATAACAGATAAATCGAACGCCTTACAACAAAAGCAGTAGCGAATACGGTGAGTTCCCCTGAAATGGATAGTAGATGTACACCAGTGAATTACCCGGTGCATTTTTTCCCGGTGACAAGCTGTGCTATTCGTGAGTCAACTTCTTTCGCAACATCACCGTTTATGCATAGCAGGATCAAGCTTCATTTTTCAAGTTGAGCTTTATAACAGGCAAAGCTCTCGTTGTTTGCATTCCAGTGTGTGAAATAGCCTTTCTCTGAGCGAGGCTGTTGTGCGCATGATTCAGGAGAAATAGGGCTCGCAATACCTTGCAGTGCGCACCGGAACTGTCTCCAGTCAAAAACGTATGCGAAATTACATAACGAGCACTACGCAAACTTTCACTACTAATGGTCAGTAGGCAGATATGATGGGAAATATTAGTGCCGTTTATAAATGGGGTCTTACCGCGTAGAAACCATGCGCCTGAGGACACGCTTTTATAACGTTATGTGTGAGGCATTCCTATTTCATCGTACCAATGGCATAAGATTTTTGAGAAGTACGGCTTATGTTCCGGAAATCGTCTATAATTTTAGCAATTATTCTCAAATTAGTTGTGCCCCGATAATTTTTGGCGACTATGGCTGGATGGACTAATAAAGCAATGAATAGAGATACAGCGGAACAGACAGAGTATAGCACAAGTAGGACAATGAGTGAGATGAGTCTCAAAAAGTCTCAGCTTGTCATAGAAGTGGCAGCGCGAAGGATGATCAACCGATTCTAGGAAGAAGATTGCAACTCCAATCAAAAGCTCTGGGCGAGGAGAGAAGCAGTGGCGGGAACCGACCAAAGTTCGCGCTGCAACAAGAAGCAGCGGCAAGCCGGCTGGGGTGTGGCAGATGAGAGGAGGATGGCTCCGGTGGGAATTCGGTGCGTCGGTGGCGGTAGTGGCGTAGTGGCGGAAGGGGCTCCGACTGGGCGACGGGGTAGGGAGCGCGACCGACCGCTGGAATCGTGGTGTCCCCACTCACTCTCGCCCCTATATCTCTCAGCGGCACATCAACACAGCCTCGCAAGTCCCCTTCGTGCTGCCGCTTGCTTCAACCAATCATGCCTCGTCGGCGTTAACGGAACCCCCATATGCCTTTCTTCTTTTGCCTTTCTTTTAGGAAAACCCTGCTATAACTTAGCGCTCGACAAAACTACCACTTCGCTCGCTCACTTGTCCACCCAATAAAAAAGTAGGACTCTGACTGTTAGCTAAAGACGAAGGTTTAGAAAGGAAGATGAAATCACGATATAACACGCAGTCCTAGAATCTCGAAGATGGGAAGTGAGCGTAGCCAGACGCTGATGAAGAAACTCTAGCCGCCTAATCTTTCTTCACATGGAAAAACTGACGCAATACAGAAGAAAATCAATGGAGAACGCAGTAGTCCTTCAATGGTCAGCGCGTTATTGTCAGCGACTTATTCAGCTAAAGTGATATCCAGTCTCGAAAACACCCGGTCGCCAACCTGTTTCCTTGAAGCACACTGAAAGCTTGGTTTCTCCTTAAGAGCTCATCAACTCTTTTGGTAAATTTCTCTAAGCAAATAAGTGCCATTGACTGAACGCTTCACTCGAGGGACGCTCTTGGGCTCTGAAAGGAAATGGCAATAATACATAGACCTGGATGGCTGTAAAAATATTGTCTAATGATGCAACGGTCTTCGACCAGACCTCTTTCCAGTTTTAGATTTTACGATATGGAATGGGGTACTTCGAGCGCTCATAAGACCTCCATAGAGAACGGCTTACGGTAGCGTTTCGTGTCAGTCTTTGGACTTTTTGAATGAGCGCAGCTCAAGCTAACTAACCCCGAATGGAGGAATCGCTGGTGAGGATCACTGGTCGAATGTAAAAACGATTCGTAAAGAATGAGATCAGTACAGCTACGGGCTACTTGACCAAACAATGGGCATCATCACTGGTCAAGTGAGTCCCGAGTGGGAACAAAACAGCAGAAGAATTATGGCTGCTTTCCCTATTCTGAAAAAAGAACAGCTTCATACCACGACCGATGGTAAGCTTCGGGTACGAGCACGGTCGAGGCGGAATTCCAGCAGATCTGGGGCCAGATTCATCAACGATACCGCCGGTACCATCTCACCGCGGATTCACCCTATCGGTAGTAACTGATACAGAAAGCGAGAGAGATGCGGAGATACAGATTCGATAACCGATATACCGTTACCGGTCGGTAAGCGGTTGATGAATTTGGCCCCTGTTCGATAAATGCTTAGACTTTCGGCTACGTCAAAGCCTGAAATGTTTCGTTCCATTTCATTTCACTAATTGCACAAACTCTGCGCCTTAAGCAATGAACATATAAATGTAGTGCATTAAATCCCTAATAGAATAGCAGGCCAGAATACAATGCAATGCATATGCTACAGTCTATGAGCTTCCAATCCTTTAATAGTGAACATTGAGGATTTTCTCTAAAAAAATTTGAGATCGTAGCCAATCTATGGTGAAATAACAAGAACAAAAAAAAAACAGATTTCAAAAAATCCTTATGGGATTAACTTGATAGGCCAGAAAAGTAGGAAATTGTTTGTTACCTCTGTAAAGCAGAAAAAAGTGAAAGAAACGAGTTCCTCTCCAGTGATGCTACAGAGTGCTTTTACCACGCGACATCCTCCCTAAACGTTGTTGGTATTCTGCGCGCTTCGCCTGACCGCTTCCTTGCCATACGTATCAGTCATCTGGTTTGCCGTGTTGCTTTGTTACGAATTTGACTCAGTAAAGCACTCTTTAACTTGCGTACTACCGTTCTCTTTTCTGTTAGCGTCGTAAAACAGGAACTGAAGCGCACTGCACATCTGATAGACGAAAGCACAGAACGAGAGCCTGCGTTCCATTCAGTTGTGGCCATGTGGGTTGCTGGCTACTTCAAAGAAGAGGTGCGGCTATAGTGGTTAAGCATTCCATTGGGAATGTTACGACGCAGTCAATAAAAAATTCCGTAGAATCGCTATCCATAACCATGTCATTCATTAACGATCATGACAAATTAACGATGTTAGAGTAGAGGAACGAATACTAGAAGAAAGTCTTCCGGTCCGAGATTCCACTGCTCCAGATGCTCCGGCGTCAAGGGAATCCCATTCAAGGGCTACTAGACGACGAACACAACAAATGTCATTTCTCGAGACGGGGAAGGGAATCACAACACAGTGGGAGAAATTCGACGCGACAGGAGGGGTTCTGTCGTCGTATTGTTGTTCGCTGGTAGTATTGCATAATGTTTTTATTCCCCAGACGTCGTCGACAGGATATCGGCTATTAATAGGGGCCCTTCGGGGTGGCAGGTCGGTGGTGATGAGATGGTGGCAGAAAGGAAGCTGTGCAGAGCAGATCTTGAAGGTCGCTCCCTGTCTGGGAGACCGAGACGGCGTGCAACGGAGAGACATCATCTCGTCGGACACGATTCATCTATGAAACTGATATCGATTGAACCTTATTAGCAGAGACTGATTACACCCGAATTGTGGCCGAAGATTTGTTCTCGATCGCCGCCGAGATGCACCGATCTCTGGCATCTCCAACCAGGTCGCTTCACTGCGTTATCGAAGCGGAACGTGATCCGCTGCGCTAGGCGCAAGGAAATACCTCGGAACACCGACCGACCTATCGATTCCATTAGAAGAAAAGGTGTTTCCGCAGACCCTGTTTTCGGAACACAATCATTTGTATTGTACCTAACGTGTCCTTTGAATAGACGACGCAAAAACCGCGATTTTGCGGCTTTTGCGTCTTTTGGATAAAACTCGCCTAAAATTCGTTCATTTCAAAGACTAAGGATATATTTGAGCCCAGGAGCTCGAGCTCTGTCGTTTGTTATACATTGTTCGGATGTAACGATGGAAATGGTTGAAACTGAAAACTTGCGCTCCATTGCGAAGGGCGGTCACGGACGAGTTGTCGGTCGCAAGCTGTTGAAAACCGTTGCATGCTCACAATTCCTCTAATTTGAGGTTTTTTGAGAAACAGTTGGTACCGTTCGGTTCGTCTCTTCGAGTTCTACATAAGCATGTATACAGCTTCGTCAGACCTTTGCGCTTTCGCACTGGGTGGTCAAAAATGGACTGGAGCAGACTTTTTGCGAATGGAGAAGCTTATATTCTAGAACTTGCATGTTTTCGGAGTATCTCAAGCATGGCGTAAAGTGTTCTGTAATGCCAGGAATCCCCCGAGAGTGCGCCATGCAAAATGTATATAGGATCGAACCTATCAATTGACTGGGCGCGACAGCTAGCAAATTCCACCGCGGGCGTGTTCTGAGCGCAATTCTGAGCTCAAGTTCGAAACTTTCCGGCTGCAGCTTGTGGATTTTGTAGGAAGTAGAAAGTTCAAGAAGTGCGGCGTCTATTCAGAAGACACGTCCGGTCCGGTACTCTACAAGGTGTGAAAGTTTTGCACGGAAGGCTGTGCTCAAGACAGTAGAAACGAGTAGTCGCTGTTGCGCTGGTTTTGCTGCTTTGTTGCATCGGAGCACACCTGTATATTCCCCACTATTTAGCACTTGCAGCTATTCTACTGAACAGCATGGACAAGCAGCTCGTTCGCACATACATACTACAGTGGTGGTCCGTCTGGTAGTCTTCGACGTACAATTTCGTACATACAATATTCGCTTCAAATTGAACCCTTTTCAGAAGAAACATAACGCTTTCGAGGTAAAAATAAAAGCAAACTAGCCACTTCTTTCATTCTTAAGAAGACAAAAACAATTTTTCTAATAGAACACGAAATTCTTTGAAATTTTGGAATTTTCTGCCCCAAAAAATGAATGCAGTATTCTATGCATTCATTCTACGTCAAACCTCGCGACGTCAAAATGTTTTGTTTACTTGTTTAACAATACAGAGTGTCTCGAAAAATCTACACACTATTTGAAAGGTGATAACTTTTCTCAAAGTAAAGGTACTGAAGAAATTAAGAGCACTTATGAAAGCTTAAGAAAATAAAGATGTTCTGACTTATGAACGGTATGGAATGCGCCATGCACTCGTCTGAAATTTTGCATTTGAGACTCGATGGATTGTGTTCCGCTTAAATACGTGCTATAATTTCTTCATAAAGTGGTCATCTTGATAGATTTTTGTTGTTTAAAGTTTAAAACTTAAAAACACACTGCGGCCTGAGAAAAATGGAGGGTATCCAAAAAATTCAGGTGCTAATTGGAAAGTTCTAACATTGCAGCTGGTGAAGCTTCTGAAGATGTTTGAGAATAGTATGAAAGCACGGGATAATGACAATTCTGTGACGTGCGAACGGTCAAGATTGCTCTATGCAGTCGTCCGAGTGCTTGCATTTCCGACTCGATTGATTGTGCATGGGATGGATGCTTACTACAATCTTGTTACTACTTGGTCAGATTAACCTGTGCTGTGCTCGTTTTTACGTTTTCTGTCGTCCAGCAGCTGCAATTATGCCGACTACTTCTTGCCGACTACCATTCAGCTTGAATGCTGCTTTCCACAGTCCACAGAATCCGTCTCGGAAAATGCGGCTCCTGTTCTCAGTTAAGCTGTACAATTAATAAACTCGCGTGTCACATGTCTTTCACGTGATTACACAGTTCTAGACGTTAAAAGCAGCACAGCACAGGATTTTTCAAGTAGTAACAAGATTTTAGTAAGCATTCCGCCCAGTCAGTCAAGTATGGAATGTAAGGTTTCAGGCAGGTGCATGGCGTAATCTTGAATACTTACAGATCACAGAAATCTTGTTACCCTGTGCTTTCATATGAGTCTCAAGCATCTTCAAATGTTCCACTAGCATCAATGTTATAACTTTCAAGTGGTAGCTGCACTTTTAGAATACCCTTCATTTTTACGAGCCTAAGTGTGTTTTAAGTTTTAAACCTTAAGAGAAGCTCAATCAGAATTGCCACTTTGTGAAGAAATTGTTCGCGCGATTTTCATGCGATTGATGGCAGAAGTTCTGTTTGCGCGTAGTTACGCTTCGATCAACAGCACAACGAAAACGCTTGCAGAGAACGCGCATGTCTCCACTGTGAAGTGCCAGGTAAGCAGCGCTTACCCTATCAGTTAAGTGAACAGTGCGAAGTGATAAGTGGATTATACATGGCGTTTGAGAAATAAATAGGAACCGCAACATGGATAGAATAACGGCGATATCAATAAAGACTTGCAAGAAATTTGACGCCCACATGAAGGCGAAAAAGGAAAATTTTGTTATTGGCAATACTGTGCCAAAAAGGGTTTTTAAGGTGGATCTTTATTCCGGCCTTACTGACTGAATCGTCTTCGTTAAAGGCCTGATGGTGGTGCAAGGCTCTTGATATGTAGTCTATACCACCAAGCGCCGATTTTGACATAAATGTACGACCCATCATAAAAAGGTCAGGAGGAGAAATCAACTCACACATAGATCCACCAATCTTGTTGAGCGCAATCGCCCTCTGTTAGTAGAAGAGCGAATGAAACAGACCGTGCAGTCAAACGTATAGGTAGAATTCTTAGACATGCACGCCTAATAACTGGCCGTACTACAGTTCGCAGTGTAATACAAAGGGCACGAGTGCACCTGTTACGAACATGCATTCATTCCGGTTATTCACTACTGGATTTTTCGTGAAAATTCAGAGCGCTTCTAATGCTTTCCTTTCGGTGATCCCTTCCTCTACGGCCAAAATCCTACACTTCAAGCCAAGGTCACTACCATCATTCACATCAGCTCTATGCTTACCAAGGGCACTACTTAACGATACGCGTCTTCTACTAGCAAGGTGCTCCCTCGTGCGTATTGCTGGCATCCCTCCCGTCTCGACTATATATATAATAGTTTGCGCTACAAGCTACACACTCAATTCCGTAGATTACTCCTGTCTTAGGGCAATCTCCCACATTCCCATATGAACATACAACGCAATTCTCCGAAGGGCACTGCTTACCATAAAGTCTGTTTCGGACCAGTGCGCTCTCGATATTGCCATTAGGAATATTCACCAAAATGGCATAATTATGCAGCTGTTCTCGATTCTTTTCTGATAGCAGCGGGCATACTGTCGGAAATTTTGTGACATGAACTGTTCTGTCCAATATGTAGTTTTAGAGGAGCGCGTGACGCGATACTGTCTTGATACGCATGCAATAGCTACAATTCCTGAAAGGAGGTCTGAAAAACATTGTAGTCGCAGCTCGAGTATAGGGATAGAGCCACGCATTCCTTCATTGGTTTAAATTGGAGAATGATTATGTCTGGAATATATGCACGATATGATGTCCTTAATTTTAGCTAAACCCCTGCTTTTCTTGAAAAAACGTTAAAAATCCTACAAGAGCACGGATAAACGTCCTGTACACCAAAACAAGATTAAGCTAACCATAACAAGGTGCTTGGTGCATGATGCACATTCGGATGAGTTACCGGGTGTTGCGTACACCCGGTACCAGGTTTCTGATCCGAATTTCCCTCTCAGGTGAACCATGCCTGACATCCCTCCGGGATCAGAGAGTTGGTACCAAAGCGCTGACCTGTTTATCGGCTGGCCACCGCAAGTCATTGTATGGCCAAATACGCATTCAATTCGCCTCCACGGCATTCATAGAAGTAGAATGCTTGGCGCATCCCGAAGGGAATTGATAAACACCGTCCATTATCCTTTATGTTAGCCTTCATAGGAAGCAACTGCGAGCGTTTTGTTTTATTTTCTGGTTTGTGAAGCAGAACTCGGAGTGTTGCCATATAGTTACAATTTCGGTTAATGTTTTAATATTTCAGGTTGAGTGTAAAAAATCGTAAAAAGTGATTTGGTCAGTTTACAAAAATATGGAGACAAACATACAGCTTCCAGGTGATCAACGGACTCTGCAATATCAATTTTTTGCTGAGTACATGGTGCAATCCTAACCTCTTATAGCGCTTTTTTTTCCTGCTCTCTTATTCCTATCCCAAATTTGTGAATAGCTTTGGTGGCGGCAAAATTATAGTGCTTCGATCAGAGCTCTTTTTTAAAAGTATGTGGCTATTTTGCAAGAACTTGTAGTGAGTTGTTGTTTAGTATATAATTTTAAAATAGCATGCAATATCGATATCGTCACTTTAGGACGGGATATTATTTTGGCCTTTTAGTGAGTGCCTATTTTAACTTGGAAGACATTCGTTTTAATTTGGAAGATGTTCAGCCCTCACCAAGCGTCCGTTCTGCTTAGGAAATTATCTTTTTTTACTTTGAAAAGTGTCCAGTTTGAAAATGTATATACTCTTGCGAATGTACTCATTCTTTACGCAGCCTTTTTTAAAAATCTCAATGTTTGTGAACAAAATTTCCAAAAATCGCTCGCACCTCTTCCCAAGTGGTCATTCGGAAGTTCTCAATAGCTGACTAGCACTAACAGCTCCTCGACAAAAAATACTACCAAGCAAAGGACGAATGTCAACATACGACCAATCAATCTCCACTGGGATACGCCATGCAGTCTACTTCAACCGGATGTCGTGGAGGCATTCTGAATGTGTATTTTTCCTACACAATGAACTCCGGTGGCCTTCTCTCACTAGCGTGAGTCGTGTCACTCCGAGCACCGCTCTCTCGATTCCACGCTGCGCGACGCTAACCGCGTATTCATTCTGCTTTTGTATGGCCCAGGTCCCTTAGGCGTATGTTACGGCATGAAGAACGGTGGAGTCGAATAGGTGGGCGTGAAGCCGGATGTTCTTCGCGACTCCTTCGACGCTCTTGAAAGCTCCCCAAGCCGCTCGTTTCCTCCTGCTCAGCTCTGGCGCTAGGTCGTTGGCCGTGTTGACTTCGTGACCCAGATACACGCAGCTGGGGCGTTCGGAGATGTTCGTTCCGTTGAGCAAGAATGGGGCATCAAAAGCTCTTACGTTCCTCATGAACATCGTCTTCGTAAGATTCATCTGTAGTCCAACGTTCTCACATACGCGATCGAAGTCGGCCAGCATTCGCTCCGCTTGGCTGATGCTCGGTGTTTTGAGCACGTGGTCGTCAGCGAAGCGAAGATGGTGCACGTTGACCTCTACTCTCATGTCTTAACTTTCTGGTTCGCGCATGACGTTGGCGTTGAAGGGCTTCAGGGATATGATATACCCTTGCCGAACCCTCTGTTCACGTCGATGATGACGTCGTTGTAGACTAGTCAGATCTTAGTCGTGAATTCATTGTACAGCTCTACCACTTCGACCACTTCGACACGATCTACCATTTCGACAAATATTGTCTGTTACTTTTACAAGTTACGTGGCCATAATATGCCGTTGCTAACACCACCTCTATAATGTCTGCTAACCCTCGAGTGGTCTTTCACTTACTGACACTGAAGTGTGGATGGTGATGAAGCCGACCTCGCGTAAACCGCCAACAACGCATGACAAGCCTCTCTCTGAGGTAGTGAATAAATTGCCCCTTTGGTGACATGCATGACAAATCGACAAATGCATGGGTACGCATATGCGCACACTAGTCTATCTCTGCAACACAATGGAACGCAAACACTCGGAATTACATATTGATTTCGTCGATCTCCACTGGATGCTGTTCCTTCGAGAGATAAGATGAGGCTGGCGGGAAGGATAGCAAGTATCATACAGGATTTCGATCTCCGAAAGCTGGAAATCGACGAAGTCGAGAAGTTGGAGGTAGTGAAGAGGACCAGGAATTTCAACGAGGGGAGGATTGTGCAGAAACCACGACGCCACTAACCAGTGAAGGCACAATCACGTCTCTGGAGGACAGACCGTTTCGGAGAAAAATACAGTATTATCCTTCCCGCCAGCCTCATCTTATCTCTCGAAGAACAGCATCCAGTGGAGATCGACGAAATCTAATGTGTAATTCCTAGTGTTTGCGTTCCATTGTGTTGCAGAGATAGACTAGTGTGCGCATATGCGTACCCATGCATTTGTCGATTTGTCATGCATGTCACCAAAGGGGCAATTTATTCACTACCTCAGAGAGAGGCTTGCCATGCGTTGTTGGCGGTTTACGCGAGGTCGGCTTCATCACCATCCACACTTCAGTGTCAGTAAGTGAAAGACCACTCAAGGGTTAGCAGACATTATAGAGGTGGTGTTAGCAGCGGCATATTATGGCCACGTAACTTGTAAAAGTAACAGACAATATTTGTCGAAGTGGTAGGTCAGGTTGAAAAGGTCTCCTTCTACATTGTAAGTGCGTTGTGGTGGCACTCAATAAATTTATATGAAGCAGTTTACTAGCTTCCTGTCGCTGTTTCAAATTGTTCCCACGTCAAAATTTTTTACTTTGACAATGGGAACTATTTATGGCGAGAAAGCTTTATATATTGTGGTATTTTGCATATTCGGGACATTGCTGGTGCATCGCGAGATGTCGACAAGGAATAAGTAATGAAAACATCTTGCCGCAGTAGACTCTGAAAAAAGTTGGAAAAGATGAAAATCTCTATGGAAATCCAATACTATGATAAAAGTGCAAAACCGCGACGAAACTCGGAAACCAAACCCTCGACGTGACGATCGTGAAGCAATACCTCTACCACTGCACCACCCAGCCCACAACAGGAGTTCCTTCCGCCGCCGTGGTAAGCTAGACTCGGCGGACTCTTTACCATTACATCTTGGCACTCGTTTGCCTCAAGGATTCGGCATAAACAAGACATGTTCTGTTACTATTTGTAGGACGGAGATTCTTCCTGTAGTATCACCTCTTTTCGTTCGAGTGTATCGTTGACAAAGTTCCCTTGTGAGGCGACTCTCCGTTTACTTTGTCGCAGATCTTCACTCAGCCCCTTACATCGCTACCGGCCGTGCGACGGTTCTATAGATCTTCGACTTTAAGCGCTCTGGAATCTTTTTGTAAGCGTCTGTAATCACTCCAGTGTACGAGCGCCATTTGGACCAAGCTGCACTCACGCGTGAGTTCACTTCAACCGTCAGACTGCCATCAGATTGTGCTATTGCTCATCCCAAGTATTTAAACACCGAAGTGCGTGCGAGCTCAGCACCGTTAATTTTAATGTGGCCGGACTAGTTTGCGACAGTCGTTAAGTACTCGGTCTTCTTGACGTTTAGTCTGGGCCCGAACATCTCCAAGCGGTCGCACCAAGCTTGCATCTGACCGTGTGATGACAACCATGACCAAACCATGGAGAAAATGAAGAACCGTGGTGTATCCCTACAGAAATGGGGAACTCCATCAGGGCAGCTGCTGCAGCCCGCACACGACTCTTCGGACAACAGTATAGCATTCGCACCCACTCTGAGTTCTTCAGGAACCCCGTGCTGTCGTGGGACGTACCATATGACCTCAAGCGGCACGCCATCAAACACCTTCCACAAGTTGAGAAAGGGAAGATGCATCTGCTTTTCTTTCTCGCGATGCTTCTCCAGCAGAAGCCAGGCGGCATGTATGGCATCGGTGGTGCCAATCAGCCACGAAGCCACACTGGTTGTCGGAAAACTTGACGATTTCGCGAATGCGCTCGAAAATCTTCATGCTGTGCAAAAGCAAGCGGATCGGACGGTAATTTGAGCAGTCTGCAGGGCTGTTCTTCTTCTTCCAAATCGGGATCGCCGCACTTTCCTGCCAACAATCAGGCACCTTCCTCCGCGCTACATCCTGGTTGAAAAACTTGGCCAACCACTCAGCAGAGTACCAGAACTTTGACTTTCATAAATCAGCTAGCAAGTCATCCGGACGAGTCGCCTTGCCCGGTCTCACCTTCCTCAGAACCGCTCCACAGTGGTCATGTAAACGGGACCGTGGATAGGAGCCACAAAAGAGAAGGCCGGATGAGGAAACCCTCCAGTCGAGATTCCCTTGAAATAGTCGCGCCATCGCTTCAACGATTCCTTGCGGTTCATAAGAAGGTGTCCGTTTTCATCATTGATGCCAAAAAACTTCTCTACATTCTCGGCTTGGCGATGGCGGTTCCTAGCAAGTCGGTACAAATACCGCGTAGACATCGTTGTATTGAGTGGGTTTACAATGGCTACAGTTTTTCTGGCAGCTTTTTCGTTTCGTGATATTTTGCCAGTTGTCGGCTGACTTGTCTCCGAGCAACACGTGATAGGGCACTCTCTTCCCTCGAACCTTTTCTTTCACATCGACTGTCCCCAGCCATGTCTGCTTGTCGATCATTCGTCGTCCAGGTTTCGTAGTGCCGAGTTCTAACCACCTCGCAGGCTTGAACTATCACGTCGGTAGCCTTTCTCCAAGTTTCATCGATAGTCGTGACTGTCGGTAACCGTAGCGAGAAACAGCTGCTTCCCCCTTTTTCTTTCGCCATCGCCTAATCCTTGTAGCACCGTATCGCTCGACTGTTTCAGCCTCGATTTTTAAAGTGTAAATCAGCGGTCGGTACTGTGGAGCAATCGTCTCATACGGCACGATCTTGGCGTCTGTGACGAGACCTCGGTCGCAATCTTTCACAAGGACGAAGCCTATCTGCGTCTCCCACTGTAAAACGAGATAAGATGAGAGTCGCGTTTCCGAAACATGGTGTTCATTACGGTGAGGTTATGCGATTCCACATACTCAAGAATATGCTCACCACCTGCGTTACGCGACGCATTGCCGAATCCGCGATGAAGGGGTACCCGACTTTCGCAGCACCCACGGCCCATTAAGGTCCAAAGCGACTATGATGGCGTCTCTCGAATGTATCTCTGCTGTCTTCTCATCAAGCAGGTTCCAAAACTCATCCTGGGCTTGATCGGAGCAGCCGGCCTGCGGAGCATACGCAGAGAAGAAGTGATAGAGTCGCTCCTTCCCGGCGACAACGATCTTCATCAATCGATCGTTGAAGAGCTCAACGCTTACAATCGAGTCACGAAATCGTTCGGAGACGATTATTCCGACACCACTGGTGGTCCTGGGACTTCCACATAGAACAACCTTAAAGCCACGTCCTATGTCCCTTGACTTGCGGCAGGACCACCTCGTCTCCTGCACCGCACAGAAATCAACTCTTCTTCGCTCCAGTGCTTCAACCAACTCGCACGAGCGGCCCGTCAACGTACCCACATTCAGCGTTGCCACGCGGGTCCGGCTTACGTTGCGGGACTTTCGGACTAGCTCAGTTGCCCCCGATGCCGTCCTCGCACCAGGGACCCTCGCATACTTCTCACACTCGCCGGACTTTGCGTACGTGTCGGCTCCCGCGGACGCCGCAGTACTATCTCAAGAACCATGAACTAACACACTCATACGATATGACAATGGGTTGTTCGTAGGCCGGCCTGTAACGATGCCCGTCGCCTGCCTTCAAAGTTCGTGTTCGGCTTAGCTCGCAGAAGCGAACAATTTCAGTGACACCGCGTGGAGGAACAGGCATCACCACCAGTCTTTAAAAAAGCAATAATCAATGATTGCGACTACTTTGGAGAAGTTGTAAACAAGTATTCGAGCAAAAGATTGAGTATAAAATGCAAGAATGTAGACGGATGCGTAGCACGATACCCACCGCTCATATGTCAGAGAGTTATTTCTATTTTCGCGCGTTTTCGTACGAGCTCTTAGCTTCTACAGTAACGTTTCCAACAGCAAATTTATAACCTTTTAAACAGTGTATGCATTTTTCGAGTCGCCCTCTATAATATTAAGTCTTAAGAAACACATTCATTGACAGGTTATCACAAGTCAGATAAAAATGTGAAGAAAACTACATTGAAAACGATTTCTTGGATCTTCTTCTAAATAATAAATTAATTAACAACGCAAGGAGCAGGACTTATAGAGTTCTTATAAGTTATGTGTACAGGAAGCTTTACCCTTAATCTCTTCTGGTAGGGTGTTTGCTTCTGCACAAGAAAGCTGCTTCTTTCATGTGGGTTCCAGATAAGAATCCCACTCCTGTTTAAGAGCGCTAGCAGTGGAGCTTTGTGGAGCTTTCTTGAAAGTTCTCAAAAGTATTCTCAAAAGTTCTTGATGGAATTCATAAAACTATGCCTTAAGGTATCCAAAAAATGAAGCTAGTTAGACCACAAGTTCCTGAAGGTTTGAGAAGAGAGAATTTCTGTATCAATAGATTCTGGGGTGAAATTATGCTCGCTAAACATGCTGTGTAAAGAACCGCATATAGAACAAAATCGAGGGAATGGAATTCGGTATACCTCCTTTAATACTTGACCAGATTTGCGGTTTCTTGTTCCAGAAACGCCCATCCTGCCATTTAGTTCATTGGCCTTATTGAGACCACCTATCGGTTACCTAATTTTCTGCTCACTAACAACGAAACCAACCCCATCAGTTATTGTTTTCACTTTTCACATTCCATGGGAAACCAGTTTCCGTTTGCTTTCTTTTGCAAAACCTTTAAGAGAAAAGTCCACCTCAGCTCAAAGGTGGCCCCTGCATTTCTTGACGTCAAGGAGAAAAGGAGTGCGACTCTTTTGATTGTAGCGAAGGGTTGCATGGGTGGTGGACTCCCACAACTTTTTAAAAGGAGTCTGGTAAGTGGTGGATTCACCGAAGATTACTATATACGATATATTTTATCAATGGACACTGACGGAAGAAAATGGTCCGATCATAAAGAGGTTCATTCCCGGATGCATTTTCGTATTTCTGCCTCACGTGGTATTCCGGTGCGATCGCTGAACGCACTGCTCTGTTTACGCACAAGCGCAATTTCCACTTCGGTGTGCTGGGCCGCCTATTAGGTGATTTAGGCCTATGGTATACTCCCGTCCGCTGCCGCGACGCGGGAGTGCACAGCGACGCGATGGCTCGCGATGCGCGTCGCGAGCCGTCGCCGTCGCTGAGGCTGACATAGTTCACGCAGTTCTGCAGACGGAGACTTTTGCAGAATTTTGGCGAATCAGCTGACTCAGTGCATTTTTTTCCCGGATTCCTTGTTTTCTCAGCATTTTCGTTCGTGGTTTCGGGTTTTTTCTCGTTTTATCGCCTTCTGATCCGTATGCCGTCGTATGGTTGTTGCTTTCAATGGTATTTCGTGGATGTCGTGTTTTACAAGGGGGGTTTCCGTCATGCCTGTGTCGATTCATGCATTTCTTTCGTTCCTCACGCTATCCACAGGCACGGAAACCCACGTTTCTGTGCTCGACACGACACGAGAGGCTTCTCGTGACGTGTCCAGCACGGAAACGTCCCAGCTGTGGCCCAATTTTTCAAAAGTGGTGTTTTCCAAGGGGGGTTTCCGCCATGCCTGTGTCGATTCATGCATTTCTTTCGTTCCTCACGCTATCCACAGGCACGGAAACCCACGTTTCTGTGCTCGACACGACACGAGAGGCTTCTCGTGACGTGTCCAGCACGGAAACGTCCCAGCTGTGGCCCAATTTTTCAAAAGTGGTGTTTTCCAAGGGGGGTTTCCGTCATGCCTGTGTCGATTCATGCATTTCTTTCGTTCCTCACGCTATCCACAGGCACGGAAACCCACGTTTCTGTGCTCGACACGACACGAGAGGCTTCTCGTGACGTGTCCAGCACGGAAACGTCCCAGCTGTGGCCCAATTTTTCAAAAGTGGTGTTTTCCAAGGGGGGTTTCCGCCATGCCTGTGTCGATTCATGCATTTCTTTCGTTCCTCACGCTATCCACAGGCACGGAAACCCACGTTTCTGTGCTCGACACGACACGAGAGGCTTCTCGTGACGTGTCCAGCACGGAAACGTCCCAGCTGTGGCCCAATTTTTCAAAAGTGGTGTTTTCCAAGGGGGGTTTCCGCCATGCCTGTGTCGATTCATGCATTTCTTTCGTTCCTCACGCTATCCACAGGCACGGAAACCCACGTTTCTGTGCTCGAGACGACACGAGAGGCTTCTCGTGACGTGTCCAGCACGGAAACGTCCCAGCTGTGGCCCAATTTTTCAAAAGTGGTGTTTTACAAGGGGGGTTTCCGCCATGCCTGTGTCGATTCATGCATTTCTTTCGTTCCTCACGCTATCCACAGGCACGGAAACCCACGTTTCTGTGCTCGAGACGACACGAGAGGCTTCTCGAACATGTCAGCAGAACCTCCTTGTGACTTGTCCGGCACAGAAATGTGGACTTCTGTGCCGTCGAGGAGGTTCACAGGCGAAAAAAATGCAAGAATCGGCACAAAAGAGGGAGAAAACGGCCTAGAAAATCATCTCATCCGAAAAGCTGCCGTTCATTTGGCACATTCCTGTGCCGAACATGTCAGCAGAACCTCCCTGTGACTTGTCCGGCACAGAAATGTGGACTTCTGTGCCGTCGAGGAGGTTCACAGGCGAAAAAAATGCAAGAATCGGCACAAAAGAGGGAGAAAACGGCCTAGAAAATCATCTCATCCGAAAAGCTGCCGTTCATTTGGCACAGAAAAAACCCAAAATGACTCTACCCACGACGAAATTTCTACGAGAAGAACAACAGAGAGATCACATGACCACCCAACATCACCAGACGTGTGTTGAAATTGCTGCGGTATGGTCACGAAACAAGGAAGTGTCGAAATAAGTGAGGGGAAGTGCATAGAATAGGGCATGACAAGCGCTCCCCCCTCCGCGACCATCGCAGCCCGTCGCACGGGAGTATGTTTCACTCCCGCGACGCGGAGGTATAACACCCCTCTGCGACGCATCGCGGGAGCGATGGCGCGCCAACTGACAACCGCGCCCCACTGCGCCGTCCACCACTGCAGCGAAGGCGCGTCGTTGACAGTTGCCCCGCGCCCATCGCTGGAGCGACGCGGGAGTATACCATAGGCCTTAGGGAGGAACCTTGTGGTATGTTCCGTGTGGAGAGCATCTGTCAATTA
The DNA here is from genome assembly GCA_947359475.1 of Heligmosomoides polygyrus bakeri. Classification (NCBI taxonomy): domain Eukaryota; kingdom Metazoa; phylum Nematoda; class Chromadorea; order Rhabditida; family Heligmosomidae; genus Heligmosomoides; species Heligmosomoides polygyrus. Next base: position 72,601,217 of record OX375867.1, read on the forward strand.
AGCCAGTCGAACAGGTAGCTTCGGAGTTCTCTACTGCCTATTGCACGATCAGCGTTCTGTCTTTATTGATCGAGGATCCATGGAGTGGATTTCCTGATCAACTCACACCACTGTGCCTACGAAACTCTCATCACGAAAACGAGCAAACCAGGGTGGCAGTGATGAAGGAGGGAATGTGGAGCCGGGCGAAGTTACAGGGGCGCCAGAGCAACTTCAGACAAATAAGAAAACTCTCGCATTTATGAAAACTCCCATAAATCACATGCCTTGTTCCAATGGAATCATGCCTTGTCTGGCCAAGAACCAGGGATTGCAGGACCCAGTGACTAGTTTGCGTGAAGGCGTCCTTGACGCAAACTAGTCACTTTAAGCTGAAGGCCGTCCTTGATGCTGCTGAGAGAAAAGGTGGAGTCCGTGCTCCGCAAGATACCAATGCCATGAAAATACATATTGTCATATTGAAAATCTGAGACAACGTTTCGCTGTCACCTCCGGTATCGCTGAGTGCTCAAACCGTAAGTCGACTGAGCGCACCATTCATGAATTTGAAAATGCTAAGCAAGTTCTTGACCATCTCGGTGTAGGATGTATCCCTCAACTGACGTATCTACTTGGGAAGCCCCTAGACGAACTCGTCTTTTGAAGTTAGTTAGTTGTGTAGTTGTTTAGTTAACAAATTTTGTCAGTCTCTAGTTCTTAAAAGCCCGATTACGTATTTTTACCTGAAAAGGTCTATATTAGGCCTTTCCCTGACTAAAGTGGAGAGAGATCGGAATCATCATGCTCGGCTAGCACGTCGGTATGAAAAACATGCCTCAGATAAACTAACGAGCTCTCTTCAGGTACCTATCCTTGATCTAAACTGGTTTTGTTGCAATATACGCTCCATCCAAAAGAACATTCTATCACTCAAGTTCACTACCCAGGGCCTGAATTGTGATGTAATCGTTATCATGGAGACTTGGCTCAATTAATCCAGCGCCAGTTCTAGGCGATCTTCTTTAAGACTTCTGCTATGCAAGATGCACCTTCAATGCTTTGTGAACTGATCTGCATTCCGGCTAATAAAAGCTTTTCATACTTGGCCTTCCATCACGACTGCATTGAACAGTTCGTGCCAACAGACAGAACAGGTAACTTTTGCAAGCTTCCTCCTAAACTAAGGCAAAAAACGTGGCCGCCTGCATATCGAAATTATCCTAGCTCGGATAATTTTGATCGTTTCAAATTTGAGGAGAATGAGATCGAATATTGAATCAGTGCAGTAAGTATATCGAAAAGGAAAATTTTTCAGATGCTGAAAAAACCATTACTCTACAAGTTATTGTATTCCGCCCTGAATCGTTCTGAGAGGATTCCTTACCTGAAGGATGATGTTGGAGTTTCAGCAGTGTATTGACCTATCCAAAGCTTCAGTGCTTGCGAAGTCTTTATAAAAGTCCTTTGCGGAATGCCACAATGATAATGGGTCATCTAGTAATGCAAGCTCCTCATTCTGTATGGGAAGTTCGATTTGGCTTTACAAAGAGGAAATTTATAGCGCATTATGTACTTCAGCAGTGGCATATACCCTTACCCACGTACCACCGTAGTTCATCCGGAGAGTTGCTATTGTAACAAGCAGCTACCCACTTGAGTACACATATAATACCAGTACATGTCAGGAAAAGTGTTTTCTATTTTCTTGAAAAAAGCCATTTGTTAACCTATTCTATCTGCATTTCAGCCATCTTTTATCTAATTACCGTTTCATATAATTACCTCCGTTTTTTGCCATTTTGTTTGAGAGGAAACTCAAAGCCGCTCCTGTGACTCATTTTGAATAAAATTCCTTGTTACCCTACGATCAACACGGTTTTGCAAGCGGAAGGTCCAGTGAGACGGTGATGTTGTCGGCGTCTAATTCCTTAACAAAAGCCCTCGCGGTAAAAAAGTGGATCTGGACGTTGTCCATTTTGACTTTTTGGAAGCGCTCGACAATGACCTTTTCGCTCTTAGCTGGTTAACAAAATTTAAAAAATAGGTGTCCACTCCAGAGTAACTGGGTGGATAAAAAATTCCATAGACTTCATAATTTCATGCATTTAATTCCAGGACCTTCTAGGTTAGAATTCACGAGTCGTTCTCCGAATCGCTACCAGTCACTAGTAGCGTCCCTCAGGGTGTAGTTTTATCTCCAATTCTGTTTTCTGTTTATACTGTGGAAATTCCTTCGATGGTTAATCAGTTTGTCGCTTTATGTAAAATGCTTGCGGATGATATGAAAATGTATAAGGACATTATTAGTAGGGAAGACCACACTGCTCTCCAATCTGCAATAAATAATACTGTTAACTGAGGTCAGCAAGGTGGAAATTACCACTGTCGGGGCTAAAATCGCAGGCACTGCACCTCCAGCAGCATAAAAGGAACAACTACCACATTGAAGAGTTAGCATTTAACAATGACTGTTAGTTTGCCTAATCTTGGATTTATTGTAGACTCAAAACTTTTCTTTAAAAAACACTGTGAACTCATAGCGGAAAAGCTGCTAGAGTTATATGCAGTATATTTAAGGCAATGCGAATAAATTCTATCGTTCGTTTATTGCTAGCATGAAATCATACGCTAGACTTATAATAGTGTACAGCGCTACAGGCTTCAGTGGAGGCAACAAATTACTAGGCTTGAATCTGCACAAAAAACTTTACTAGGAAGCTATGGATAGGAGTTTATGGTTTTGACAACACCGCCATCAGCAGTTGAGAGAAACCAAAATTTCGTAGTCTTGTCTGTTGTAGAAGAAAGTACGGCCTAATCATGATTTACAAGATGCGAAACGGTATGCTACGCCTCTCTTCCAGAGTTTTTCAGTTTAGAGGGTTGACGTGGCGGTGACGATACTGGCAGTTCGAGATCTCGGCGCGGAAAACACTGGAAGCGTTGCGGATGGCCGCTGGGAACCCCACAATCAACAGGAAGGAGGAACGCGTAGCGGTGATATAGGAGGTGCCTCCGTACGTTGACCTTTGCGGTCCTGAACCGGAAGACAGTCGGCCAGAGGCTCGCCAGGAGGGTGAACCGAAGGTGACCTCATCTTCTTATGTGTCGTCTTAAAAAGGATACTTTTCGCCCAACTGCACCGGACTGTCGATGTTACCTCCTCGTGCATCGTCTCCCTCTCCGGCCAACCTTTGATCCACCGCTGTGGTCTGAAATGGTTTTTGGACGAATGGTTTTTCAAACTCTACTTGACTCTTCCATGCTCTGAAGAAGGCGGTTACGCCGAAACGTTAACCGGCATAAAGAATCTATACTAATCTTAGTTCGCCAGCTACATCACTTGGGTATTCATAGTGATCAATATCATTCCAAGACTCAATGACAATCGAACATGGAATTTGTTCAGTTTCTTCCTCTAACACAAGCGGTGGGCAAAGGAAGATTCAGATTCCCAGAGCAAGAAGTAGGCCTTCGTTCTTTACTTGTCGAGCCGGCATAGAATTTCTGAGAATCTTCAAGAAAACAATTTGCCAAACTTAGTAAGGCAATACAAAATACTGTTCGACCGTTATCTCCAGGAAACTTGTTAGTTTGCCACCCTACTAGATAGTTGGTTTAGTGTTATGATCCTAGTGTTAACTTCCATTTTTCATTTTCTTCCATTTTTCTAATTCCATTTTTTATTTTTCGCTGGACTGTAGTTGTGTCTCAACTGAGTGTTGATATGTTGCTATATTTTATGGCGCGGTTATCTACGTATATAATAAATGGATAAATGGATAAATATGTATGAGAAAGCGGTAGTGCTTCTCCCAAATGAGCCCTCAGGTTGGAGGAGTGGTTCAGAAAATTTCGTTGGTTAAATGGCAGTGTTGAATACGTGAGCGGTACCGACGAAAAAGGTTAGTTTAAATGATTGGTATGTAGCATAAGAACCGTCTCTGTGATCAGAACGGGGTGAATTGCCGAGAGGAGCCGAAATTTTGCTCATACCGCGAGATATCCAATTGGCAAAAGTGCGTTGGTGAAGATGGTACTGACAGTTCTGCCGTGGTCTGAACAGTCACATTCGTGTTCAATCGCTCAACTTACAGCAAGCAATGTAGTGCTGATTCAACGCACTTCAAAGAAAAGGGAGGTCAGTCTTTAAGAATAGGTTATCTCACAAACGGATCTCAGAAGCTAGATGAGAGTAACAGAAGGGAACAGAAAAAGGATGAATGACGGCGTTATTCATTCCGTAAGATACATCCTTGTTCTAATGGATATCGTGGCAACAGGAATGCACACATACCGCCACAAAGGTTTAAGGTGGTTAGCTGATGGGCAATTCAGTGGATTATACCTCCAAGGCAAGTCGTCCCTAATTCACAGCCACTGAGGGACTGTAAAGCTTCATGTGTCTGAGCAGCGCACGAACCAAGAACCACGACTCGGAGTGCACGTGAGAGCCATTGGTCCGACTACGCTAGCGGAAGTAAAAATCGAGTGGAATGTTGGGAATATCGCGCAGGAAATGGATATTTCGATGTGTATATATAGTATCCGTATATCTTTGAAAAGAAGTGAAATAACATTGCTGATTGTTCGTCCATGGTTTCACTTGTGACTAGAAGAGCAGTTAGTGTGGAGAGCAAATCGCTCTCACTTTGAGAAACAGTAGAGAGTCATTTTTAAAGCAAAGTTTAAGCTACGACTAGGATTTTTCCCTTCAGGGATACCAGAGAGCACCCTACGTGGTAGATATGTGCGCCAAACTAACTGATTATTGTATTTCAAAGTTTAAAGCAAACTGGAGAGCGATTGCAGTTACTAGTCGACAGGCAATTAGCTGAAGCAACACCAGTCACTGTACAATAATCGTGGCAGTAGAGAACATCATAAAAGCAATCTATCCATAACAACACTAATATTTCCATATTGGCGTAGCTACATACATATATACATATATACATGAGTTAGTAAGCGTGAAAAGCCTTCAGCAAATGGAGATCGGTGCAGATATGTAGAAAAACCAACTCTTGAAAAGTTCTACAAAATAAGCATAGAAATTTTGGCGCACACTACATGCACGATCACAACATATACTGCTCTGGAATTTCTACATGCTGGTCGAAACACAACGTATAGGAGCTCGTATGAAAGACGGTATGAAAGACGAACTCACATTTGACCCATCACGGAAGAGCGCTGAAATATGCTGCGAGAATCAAGCTAATCGCTAATCACCAAAAATCTAAAAGCTAGGATGGCCATATTTGATAAGTTTTCACTCAATATCCGCAAGTGTACATTAGCAGTTTGTTTATTTTGTAGCATTAGAAAGGTCCAAATGGTGGATATGTAGGTGAAAATGTGCGGAGCTGCGCCTCTTACTGTGACACGATGATAAGCCAAAACGTCCTCTAAAAGTAGCGAGTCCCTTGAAGATAAAAAGTTCTACAAACTACTAAACTCGACACTTCATGAAAAGAAAATGATTGGAGCTCGCATCATTGCTCATGGTGTAATCGTTTTCAAAAATATTTGCTATGTCGTTCGCTGGTAATGCCTCACATGCTCCCGTCCCACGCTAACCCTTTGCCAAGTTTTCCCGTGATGCAGGATTCGGTATGCTTCCGTAACGAGGAGATTCTGGATCTGATTTTAAAATGGTCCCGTTCTCATTCCTTACGCCGGATCGGACTCCACTAACGTTCATTATAAGGGTTGCGCACATTATTGCAGGACCTTTAGTACATGTTTTTAATCTTACGATTAGCTTCATGAAAACTAGGGTCCTCAGTAGGTGACTGCACTCCTTGGTAACGCCCGACTAACTTCAGACTCGTCAGCATCATCTCTTTGTTTGCACGATTATCCTATTTCTTTTGTTGAGAAAACGTGTTGTTGCTCATCTTGACGAGCACTCAGTTATTCCCTCGGTCAGCACTGGTTCCAAAAAGGAAATTCCACAGTAACCGTGGTGCTTCAAAATTTGAATAAGTGGACGACTGCCTTAGAAATTCGCAAACGTGTGGATGTAATTTACTTCGACTTTGAGAAAGCATTTGACAGCGTTCGGCACCTGGAATTGGTACAAATTTTCCCATTGTTGGCGGAAGAGTTTTTTATGACCACATTTCGTCTAGCACGCAGAGAAATGTTAACTGCAACCTCCAAAGATTGTCAACGCGGAGAATTGCTAATGATCTTCTGGTGCTTCATAAAATTATTTTCAGTAGCTGTGGCATCAAACTAGCGGATTTGTTTTCAGTTAGAGCGTCTATCACTAGGGGAAGGGCCAGAAAACTCCAAATAAGGCCTGCCAGAAGTGCTGCTCTATTGTTCAGTGGATGTTCGTTATATTGGTAATTAACGATTATTGGTTGTGAGCAGCTTTGGCCTCTCACTACTCTGCACAAGTAACTGCTTATGTAATAAATATGATATCAAAATAATATATTGACAGGGTAGATACTCGGAAGATGGAGCAGCGCGGAGAGGCGGAGCGCGTCAGCATGGTTCCACCTCGCGTCAGCTGTAATCAAGTTTCGCGCCTGGACATCAGGCGAGAATTACAGTAGAATGTGTTCTACCATCGCGAACACTGATTATTGAGATAAAGCAGTTCTTTATGCTTCTAATGGCAATGCACATTCCTTCTAAAGGTGCAACTGGATACTTTTTGAAAGCGATAAGCTGAACACGGACATATATGTGTTAGGATCATTCTTGACCTTTTCTCCATCAATTGTCGACCTGTAGCTACCTACGGTATGGGACGTCCTTTTCCAGGCAGAGCCAGACTTCTAAAATTTGTATTTAATTCTTCATTATTTGCTTCAAAGACATCAAAGAAGGCTCCCCACTTAAGGTATTGCTCTGAGCCTGTATTTTTATAAGGCATTCATTAAACAAAATTAAATGGGACTGTCTTACAGCCGAAAGAGCCGTCTCTTCCAAATTGTTTACGTTTTGATGAAGTAACTCATAATAATCACGTTGTGTCTGAGAACCAGAATAGCATCCATACTGGGAATCCCTTGTCGAGCACTCACAGCGATCAAACACCTTTATATCCAGCAAAGTTTCGTAACTGCTCCTCCCCGTTGGAAAACGTCAAAGGCGTAGGAAGAATTTATACTCAATTACATTTTGCGTTAAGCTAATAACAGGCCAATTGTAAAAATAGATATGGCTTGATAAGTCTTATGAAACAAAATACTTGTCTTATCATGCTGACTGAAACATGGCTTCATGAGCACGTGGACATAACACCAATATTGAGCGGCAGTTGCCCCAAGTATGGAACTTTCCGTTGCGACAAAAGGGATGGAGGTGTCGCTTTGCTTGCACTGAAATCCCTGTTTCCCTCACTAATCGTCAAAGAGTCGGTTGCAGATTCTTATGAGGTGTTGTGCTGCAATCTACATATAGGAATAACTGTCATTCGGCTTATTATAGTACACAAAACACCAGTCTATACTACTGTTATGTCAAATCAATTAACTAAGGTTGTAAGTGACTTGTTAGCCTGTAATCAAGCATGCGTTCTGGGGCGGATTCATCAACGACTTACCAGCAATTTAGCAGAGAAAATTACAACCGAAATCCTGATAGCGCGGCTTATCAAGCGACATGGTGAGCGATAAGCCGCGTTATCTGAGTTTTCCGCTGTGAATTCTCCGTCAAAGTTATGTAAATCGTTGATGAATCCGACCCCTGGTAGGCGATTTTAATTTCCCGGAAATCACTTGGAGGGGAAACCTAGAATCAAACGGGCAAGCTCAAGTGCAAAGCGTCCTCAGTATGTGTGAAACGCATACAATCTCACAATGTGTCGTCATCGGAGCCTTAGGCAATAATAACTTGATCTCGTCTCTAATGACAGGGCCGTGGTCTGTAATTTAAGAGCATGTTTAGAATCAAGTGATCATTCTGTCCTCCGTTTTGACACCAACATACAAACACCTTTTCGCATGTGTATTCTGTTGTACATATTATTGTATAGACATATGCTGCATGTCCAAAAGGGATTTTACATTGGCTAACTACGATTTTATAACAAAATATTTAGGAGACTGGTTGGGTTCGCTCAATAATGTTGATTCAGTTGATGGAAAATATGAAATGCTGATTAATATATTCCACCATTCTATTGAACTATTGGTTTCGATCAAGAAGATAACATAATCAAATCCCAATCTTCCTCCTCATCTTGGAAGGCTCCTTAATATAGTAGAAAAGAAGGAGCATGACACAAAGCTAAATAACGGAAAACCTGGGCCGTGTACGGGCATTTGTTCCACAAACTTGAGAAAAAGCTGAAAAGGTTTAATGCAGTAGTTGAAAAGCGAACCATAAGATCTGGTAACAAGTCTGGGTTCTACAGGTTGATAAAGTTTCGCCTGCAAGAGAAGAACTATGTGCAAGCTTTATGCCTTGTGGTCAGATAGTCCATTGCGATGATGATAAGGCCAAACTGTTAGTATCAAACGTTTGCAGAATATGTTGAGGCTTTCGACGATGTAACTATGGATGAATGCTTGAGGCCCAGATTCCGTGTAATGGAGTACTCAGTTTGGTCCCATAATGAGAGGTTCAAAGCCTGCTTCTCAATTGGCCACAGTCTGAAAGTCTAAGCCCTGACGGTATTCCACTAAATTTCATTAAAAGAGTAGCTCCCATAATAAGCGATCCACTAGAAGACATTTTCAATTTAATCCTCATAAGGACTGAGGTATCTCGCAGATGGGTTGAATCGTTACTCCCTTCTTTAAAAAACCGCCTTTTGATGTTTCCACAAATTTTATACCTGCCAGTATTACATCAATTTTTTTTGCGAGGCTTTTTGAAATTTTTTTGCAATATTGATCATTTGGAGAAATATATCGCCTTACCAGCATTGCTTTCGAAAAGGAAAGCCTACTGTATCGGCTATGGTTATGCTCTGAGCTGTTGGAACAAATGCATGGATGAAAAAGAAAAGTCGATGTCATATATTTCGATTTTAGTAAAGCCATCGACAGAATATCACACAAGAAGTTACTCTGTAGGATGGGCTGGTTGGTGTACACCCTCGTATAATTGCGTGAACGAAGTCATTCTTGACTGATAAAAAATTCGTTGTTCGCGTGATCCTCGTTCTTCAGTCCCAGACCTGTTAGAAGTGGTGTGCCTACAAGGAGGGGCTCTGTCCCCTATTCTGTTTGATATGTACATATACGACTTGCTCGAACTTCTGAAGGATAGTAGGATAACATACTGCGCTTTCGCAGACAACTTGAAGATTTGTCGACTAATTGCAAGTTCTTCTGATGTTGAACTTCTCCATAATGCTATAAATTATGTCTAGAAGTGGTCCTCTGAATGGAGCTTACCGCTTTCGAAAGAAAAGTCTAGAGTGCTCCACATTGGTACTAGAAATTATAACGGGCCTCACTACTCTATTAATAGTATACCACTTAATCAAGTTAAAGAAATAAAAGATCTTGGGTTTCTAGTTACGAGTAATCTGAATTTCGATAAGCACTGTGCAACGGTAGCCAACAAAGCTATGAAAGTCACGTTTAATCTGTTTAAATCCTTGTCTCCGTATGGCAGTTAAATTCATCTCCAGGAGTGTAGGGTTTTTGTCAGGCCAGTGCTGGATTATGGTACGCCAATTGTTAACCCTTATACACGAAAGGCTAGCGATGTTATAGAATGAGTTCAGAACAGCTTCACCGGAAAGCTTATGATACGTAGCTTGGGGTTTGCATACGACCAAACTCCATCATGTAAAATCAGAAAAATCAGGAAAATCAATCAGGAAATCAGGCCTGACCATCTTTCTAACACGCAATCACTGCAGCACTCTCGTTTTGCTACCTTAAACATCGGAACCCTTACAGCAAGAGCGGAGCTCGCTGCTTGTAAGCGGCGCAGGATCAAGACAGGAAAGTCGAAAAGCGACTCATCCACGGAGGCAAATTAAGCCGCGACTAATGGTCAGTAACGCTGTTAAGTGTTCGACGACAGCTTGATGAAGGTGTCACTGGTGATCAAGGCACCGAAGATGCCTTTCTTTATTTCATATGTGTGCGCTCTGCAGATGAGCGACTCATCCACGACGACGGACATCTTTTTAAGCTTACTGGAGGAAAATCGTCTGAGTTCCCCAGCAAAAGCACCCTGATTAGCATTGGAAACCAAAGCATGACCACGAAAGGCGAGGTTCGCATTATACCATGAATTCAACTGTGAATATCATTATCGCAGTGGAAAACTGGAACCAGGCAATGGTCACAATTTTTCACGCTGTTGCGTGTGGGCTTGGCCGCACAAAGCTTGGAAAAATAGTGGTAGGCAAGCAAACGTGGCTCCGGAGAAAGGTGAAGACTAGACTGAAAAAACGGCTCTACCAAAAGTTCATTGCGTCGTAAACTCCCGCGACTTGAACAACATGCATTGATGTACGGTGGATACAATAGCTAAGCTTGTAGTGATCCTAAAATGTTAACACGAGAGATAGGGAACGTGAGTTTATCGCAAAAAATCATCATAAGATGCAGCAACTGAAGACTTCTTCGGAATCAATTATGTCCATGGATCACTGCTGATAAATAAGGGAAGGTGTTATAGCGATGAAAAAACTACTTCTAAGCAATTTCCAACGAAGAATTTCTAAGTCCACCGATAGCACACTACCACTAGTGTAAGTGCGCGAGAGTAAAAGCAGCTCTTGCAAGCTCTTTGTTGGGAAGGTGAAGGTTGGATAATGGATTACACGACGTTGCCGTGAGAGTATGGAGAACATTGGAATACGACAGCTTAGCTAACGAGACTTTTCCATAAAATCACCAAGAAAGGAATACTACGGAATGACTCAATACACAGAGGACCATTTTTAAGAAGCCCTGCTGAATGCACCAGTCATCGACCAACTCGTTTGAGGTGTCATACGATGAAGACCCATGAAAAGTCTTGGAGAAAAAAATCACAGCGTCGCCGAGATAAACAGAAATCAGTGTGGTTTCGTAGCCAATTGCGGAGCCATTGGCGCAGTTCACTCCTGCAGATTCTTATAGTTAGTAGAGAAACACCAAGATAAGGGCAAGGACATCCATTTCGCACTTATGAGTCTAGAGAAAGCGTTTGAACGTGTTCCTCCTGACGTGATTTGTTTGCACTGCGGAACCATGCGGATCTCAACCGTAGTGCGCGGTGTCGAACTGCCAAGAACTGCTTCCAAATATCTGGGTTCAACTATTTACCAACGACGAAGGGTTGCTTCGCAGCCCTCGCATAAACTCTGCAGGCTCAGGTGGAGAAGCGCCATCGTAGCGCCATTATATTGTGACGGAAAAGTCAGCGACAGGTTGAAGTCTAAAGAGCGCAGGGCGGTGGTTCAACCATTTGCACTGTATGGATCAGAATGATGGCCTGTGGCGTGAAGATAGCGAAACGTCGAATGAGTGTCATGGAGATGAAGTTGCTGCGTTCAGCATCATGCGAATGGACCGCATCCGTTACGGTGACATACCGCAGTGTTTTGCCATCGTCCCCATTCAATTCAAGATCGCGAGAACCGTTGTAAGATGGATCGGCCACGTTTTGTGTGCTAACGAAAACTCCGCTGTGAAGCGAGCGCTACAGCTAGAAGTTCAAGGTGGAAGAGGTCAGGGAGGGCCTTGCTGGATGAACACGTTACATAACGGCCTGAAAGCAGTCGAGGTCCGTGCCGATCAAGCAGTTGACATAAATGAACAGCGATCACATCTGTGCAAGCGAGTGCTTCCTCGATGTGAGACAAATGAAGCGTAAGTAAGAACTTCTTCGTTCTTCTGCAGGGAGATCCGGGACTGACAAGACACACCGTCCAGGATTCACTGACTGACAACTTTCAGGATTTGAACAACAGCAAATGGTGTGTTATAACGATGTTTTGTTGCGATCAGAACTATACACACTGTAGTGCCAGGCGGGATTTAAACCCGCACTTCCTGTTGACCGTGTAATAGCATAGAGCATTCCCACTCCATCAGCAGAAGGGTTCGAGTCTCGCCTGGCGATAGTGTTTTGATCACAATAAAACATCGTTGTTACAGTTTGTTGCAACATCAGTACCAACCATGTGAGGCTTAAGGAAAATGACTTGAGTAGCTGGTGTGATTGAAGTGATGTTCGAGGTTATAACATTACCTTACATTTCACACGTAGCAAACAAATGCTCGGGTGTTTTTATGCGGTGTTTATGGTGTACCTGACCTCCATTAACAAAGTTGATGAATAATACCATCGTGCATCTCGTTCAGATACCCGTTTTGAATGACACCCTTAGCTAACCTAGTTGTACTCAACTGGACAACCATGTCCTCTATCTCTCCTCCATAGAGCGCCATCAAATCGAATAAAGAAGAGAATTTCAGTGCAGAAGTGTGTCTTACGCGACAAGCCGGCCCCTGATAGAGACCGTTCAGTGTCGAGAGCGGAAGCGCAGCGATGGCAGCCAGGAAGCCGCCACTATGAGCCTCATAGTTGTACGTGAGTGATCATCATCGTGTGGAATGTCGTAAATTAGCGCTTAGAATCAATGGGCGCGGAGAACAGGTTCTTGGTATTGCCCCCTCCGAAACTGCCCCGTCACCACACCACGTACACACGCACACATGCGTTCTTGGAAGGCTCTACTACTACACGAGCTGCATGCGCGACCCTGGTTCCCCCAACTGTTCCTGAACTGTTCCTATGGGATATGTCCGATGGTTGGGGCCGGATTCATCAACGACTAACCCGTGGGTGTAGGGGATAGAGATACCCACGATGAAGCCTGCGTCTCTGACTCTTGCCTTATATCTACCTGACTTTTATCTTATCTCTACTCCTTATACCCCGCATACCCACGGGTTTAATTGTTGATGAATCCGGCCCTTGGTCAGTTGACTAGAACAGGGGCTCAGTCCCTCCCCGCCCCCCCCCCCCGGGTCCGGTTCGTGCACCCATACCACTGACCCACGCGGTAAAGTGGGGACTGGATCTTTGGTCTCCGAATTGCATTGCCATCGGCGCTCCTTATGCCGGCCTTGGAACTAATGAAAACGCCCTTTGTGCGAGAACACGAGCGGAGACACATTGAGGGGCAGCTAGACACGGGCGTAGCCTTCCAGTTTCTTTGGAAATTAGGTCCTGCTGGAAAACAGTAGCTGGTAATAGCATGATTTGCTGAATATCCTGTTGGACCGGCCTGCTTATGTTTAATTGAAAAACTGGAGATTGGAGAAGAACAAGAGCTGACGGTGAATACTTTTGAATGAAGGATAGAGGGAGCATGGTGTTTGGCTGGAATCGTTGTCGGAGGAGACGTGCAATTCTCGCAGGCACATCAGTTCAAATTCAGGTTCTAGTCCCAGTAGGACCAGCGAAGCCTTCCGTTCCTTCGGGTCCCTCGGATTCGCGAACTGGTTATTACGCAGAAATATTAGTAACAGAGTGGCTGACATGATGCCCATCCCACGTACAGTAGCAGTTCATTAACGCTTCATTCTTTTTTACATGAATGCCTGTTTATCCTATACAACACTTTCATCTTAATACATTAAAAGTACTCTTCAGGTGTGCTCCTACGTTGTCGAAAAAGGCTTTGTGAGGTTTGTGTTCTGAGCTGATCGTAGATGTCGCCATGCATTCTATACTAACTGAAAGCTCGACATTTTGGGCGGAGAGGCATTCCCTCACTGTGGGCGGAGCAAGGGCGCGCCGAGGACGAAATTTCCGGGTCCCGCCATCACATGGGGTAATCGCGTTTCTAATCACTTCTGTTGACCTGGCAGCTCTATCCTGAGCAGATTTCATTCTTGAGATAAAGATCAGATTGTTGTATACCACGTTTGGAGAAGACTTTTTAGCTGCAACGCCAAGGCTTTCTTCAAGTCCCGCCACATTGCTCAGTACACTGACTAAAAATGACTTCGGAGTTCCCCATGAGATGCGCTCATAAATCGTCTCCTATCAGCTGTTGGGTTTTGGTCGACGTCACGCCAATTAGCGAACCTGCAAACTGCGGCGCGGTTTCGCGCGCACAAACTCGCCCAAATAGGGCTTCGGGCGGGATCGTCTAGGGAATGCACACCCCCGACATTTTGTAGTGAGCTGATCTAGGTGGCCTGGCCTTCCTTTGATGCTGTAAAACTTATAAGCGTCGTAGTTTAAGTTGCTTATGTGAACAGAATTATGGAGTTCGCTTTCGAAATGTGAGGAAGAGCACATTAACAAAAATACAATACACTGTATTGCTTTTTTATGTGAAATATCTGTCTTAATATCTCCACCGAAGCGCTGTAATTCAAAAAAAAAAACAACAACAAATGTTTGAGGTAGTCAGTTCAAGCTCTGTCTAGTGATATAAAGACTGTCAGTTGAATTGAACAACGCATGTAGGTTCGACAGAGTCAACCGGGTGGGCGTGATCACTTGCGTACAGAAAATGAACATACCATTATCCATATAAAGGGAGCTTATCTAACACCTTATCATCTCTACCTAACCTAAGTATATTGAAAGTATGCAAAAGCGAACAGCAAAGTGGGGGCTACGCATTTGAAACCCGTATATCTAACGAACAAAGTGTTCTGCAGTTCTTCCGAGAATGGCGGTTTTTCAACGGTAGCTGCAAAACTGGACGTGCCAGCGCACTCGAGCCATATGATGTGATGTCTTCTGATGGATCGTAAGAAGGCTGTGAAGCGATGGCACGACTACTTCTAGGAAACCTCAAATGTTGAATTTGACCATCCTGCTATTCCTTTTGCATCTCTTGTATACGGTCCCGCTCAGAAGATCACAGTGAGCGAAACCGAAGCAGCTCTGAAGAAGACGAAGTCAGGCAAAGCCACTGGTCCCGATGATGTGCCAACCGACCTGTGGAAGTCGAAAGGCTGATGCCCTGCTGACTGGCTGACAGAGTTTTTCAATCAGGTTGTTGCTGAGAAGAAAGTGCCCGAGAGCTGGCAGCAAAGCACGAGCATCCCGATTTGGAAGAAGAAAGGCAGTCCTGCTGGCTGTGCTAGTTACCTTCCAATTCGCCTTCTTTCGCACACCATGAAAATCTTTGAGCGAATTGTTGACGGACGTATCCGGGATGTCGTACAGCTTTCCACGAATCAGTGTGGTTTCGTATCTGGCTGTGGCATCGTTGATGCCATTCACGCCGTTCTGCTAGAGAAGCACCGCGAGAAACAGAAACCGGTGCATTTTGCCTTCCTGGACTTGGAGAAGTCCTTCGACCGCGTTCCGCGAGATGTTATATGGTACGCGTTGCGACAACATGGTATCCCTGAAGAGCTTATTGAGTGGGTGCGCATTCTATACTCTTGCCCAAGGAGTCGAGTGCGAGCGCCAGCGGACACCTCGATGGAGTTTCCCATCTCTGTAGGGGTGCATCAGGGATCTGCGCTATCCCCACTGCTCTTCGTGGTCGTGATGGATGCAATCTCACGAGATCTCCAAATGGCGGCACCTTGGACGCTGCTGTATGCTGACGACGTCATGCTTGCATGTGAAGACAAAACCGAACTCGAGCGACAGGCACAGGCGTGGTGCGATCGTTTGGCATTGTTCGGTCTCAAGCTAAACGTCAAAAAGACGGAATACTTGACGACGGATGTGAATGAGCACGGATCTATTAAGATCGATGGTACTGAGTGACATCTTTCAAGTATCTTGGGTCAACAGTCACGTCCGATGGCAGCTTAAAGATGGAGGTGAATGCGCGTGTGAGTGCGGCCTGGTCCAAATGGCGCTCGCTGACTGGGGTGCTTTGCGACAGGACAATACCTGAGCACCTCAAATCGAAGGTTTATAGAACAGTAGTCCGCCCAGTAGCAACGTACGGTGCTGAGTGCTGGCCCGTGACGAAGGAAATTGAAAGCCGCCTCAGTGTAATGGAGAGGAAAACGCTAGGGTGGACGGCTGGAGTTACGCGCTTCGACCGCATTCGCAACGACACCATACGATAGAGGTTCGGTTTCGCCCCGATAGCCGAGAACCTGCGCGAAGCTCGTCTTCGATGGTACGGCCACGTCCTTCACGCTAATGACGACACCGTCCAGAAGATAGGCCTGAACCTTGAGGTCCCTGGAACGTGGCCCTAGGGACGCTCGAAGCAACGTTGGCTAGATACGTTGCACTTGGACTTAAAGATGGCTGGTGTACACCCTGATCAAGCATTTGACCGGGAGAACTGGCGTCACCACATCAGAAGAGCGGACCCCGCCACCAAGCGGGACAGACGCTAATGAAAAT
>OX375867.1:72617661-72749300 GCA_947359475.1 Heligmosomoides polygyrus bakeri
AAATCGGCGGAATTTTCAAAGACGGACGTCGGATTCGTAATCAGCGCCCCAAATAACCCCTAGATGGTTTTGGACGAGAAAATTCGGCCAATTTCGAAAACATCGATTTTCGATGACGTCATCGTTCGCGCAGGCTCGGCCTGCAGCGCCCCCGTCCTCGACGGGAAATTGTCAAAAAATCGATCTTTCTGAAATTGGTCGAGATTCATATGATTCGAAAGCGCTTTCCATGCTGAACAGAACGGCACCACTGCGAATGTCGAACACTCAAACCTGGGCGAATAATGGCGCAGGAAACTTCAACGCTAAAACTCCGCCGCCCGAAAATGGCAGCTGGTGCTAAGGCAGTTTAATCAGCTAGGGAATTGTTAGAACATTTTCTTAAAGAACCTAAAGTGTTCTGCTCACTGGCGCATTTGTAGGCCGTTAGCTCTCCGCGTATTCTTGCAGGTGTCGACTGAATTCGGAAAAAATTGCGCCACGCAAGGCTAATCTGCATCTTCGCACCGCTGTAACTTTGTCCAATCATAAGCTACATTGCTGTATTTCAGCGCTGCGCTAGAACATTTTGCTGCCTACAAAACTCTCAAGCTGCAACTGGAAAGGTTCAAACATGACAGAGTTATCGTGCTCAGAACACGCCCGCGCGTGCAATTTAGCACAATAACGGTCGATGTTCTCCTCGATCTTACTCGCCCATATTACAGTTTTCCCTACTCACAGTACACTGTTCAATTCAGCATGAAAAGCTCTATCGAACGGTATCAAGCATGGCCCAACTCGAAGACATCGGTTTCCGATGACGTCATCGCCCTTCTGCCGCGCCGTTGAGCCGCCTCACCTTTGATACGAAATTGCCAAAAAACCGATATTCCCACAATCGCAAGAAATTGGTACCATTCGATAGCGCTTTTCATGCTGAACAGAACGGTGCCACTGAGAGTGTCGAACAATCAAGCCTGTGCGAGTAAGAGTGCAAGGAACTCTAACCGCTGTCTTCCGCCGGTTTAAACTGGCAGCTGAGGCTAAGGCAGTTTAGGAAGCCGAGGAGTTCTGAGCACGTCGTTGTGAAGTACCTTAAGCGCTCTGTTCGCACACGCATATCAAGACCGTTTGCTCGCCGGGTCTTCCCGCAGTGGTCCACCGAAATCGGAAAGAAATGTGTCCCACAAGCCTCACCTGCATTTTCGCACCCCTGTAACATTGCCTCTTCCTAAGCTACACCGTTCTACATTAGCGTTCTACTAGACCGTTTTACTGCCTACAAGACCCATGAGTTGCAGCTGAAACGATTTGGACTTGAAAGAGTTATTGCGCTCCGAACACGTCCACGCGTGCAATTTGCAAGCGGACGCCCCCTCGATCGAAAGATTCGACTCTGTATGCATTGTTCACGGCGCACTGAAGGCTAGCTGGACAGCCTTAGAGCAATTCCTTAGTAGGGCGGCTGGAAATTTATGATAGAACTCCCCAAACGCTCACTCTACCAGTTGAACCCATTCGATTATTCGATTGATAGGTTCATCTCTATACGCATTGCACGCGGCGCACACCAAAGGCTCATCGGACTGACTGGAGCAACTCCTAAGTAGGACGGCTGGAAATTTCTCATAAAGTTCTCCAAACGGTGCAAGATAGTCTTGAAAGCTTTACATTTTCCATCAAGCGAAGAAAGAAACCCAGTGGGCATGCTTCCGCCCATTCGATTGATAGGTTCGATCTCATATGCATTGTGCACGGCGCACTCTCGGAACATTCCAGGCATGACAGAGCACTGACAACGCATGCCATGTTTGAGATACTCCGAAAACACTGCATGTCACGTGCACGTCCTGGAAAATAAGGTGCTCCAATCGCAAAAGCCTGCTGCAGTTATTTTTTTAGGCCACCCACGGCGAAAACGCGGTGGTCTGGTAAAGTTTCATACATGGTTTTGTAGATCTCGAGGAGACGAATCGAATGGTGCCAATAGTTTCTGAAACAACTCAAAATTAAAGGAGTTATGAGCATGCGACGGTTTGCGACGGATTTTTCCGTCGCAAACCGTCTTTTTGACCGCGCGACGCGGGCGGTATTGTAGTTGTTCACCTGTTGAAGTGGGAAGATAAAACATTTTTCATGATTTTTTCAATTGAAATAATAGTTCACAGCTAATAGCTAATTTTATGTTTTAACGAAATTTAACGAATTTTAACGAAAATTTTCCGTTAAAAAATCGTAAGAAAATTTAACGTCCAGAACTTTGTGTGCACCTCTGGTGTCCATCGGCTGGCCACCGCAAGTGGCCGTATGGCCAAATGTGAATTCAAATCGCCTCCACAATGTCCCGTAGAAGTAGAATGCGTGGCGCACCTCTCAGAGGGATTAACCAACTCCGACTTTTATCCTTTATCCTTATGAAAAAGAAAATTCCCCTCACTTTCTTGCTTTTGTAGGCCGTTTTCCTCCAAAGACAACAACGCAGCCGGTATCGTGTCATGTCATCTAGTGACTACGTACGGCCAGTGCTATCCCAGAATTTCATGGAACTTTTATAACCACTTAAGCAACAAGTGAGCAAGTGCAATTCCGCAAAACATCTTTGTGACAATGATCCTTTTGTGGCAGCGCAGCACTATATCGGTAGTGGATATGAATAGCCTTGGCTGGAGCTGTTGAATTTCATGGCTCTGAAATACTGAAGATTCAGCGGATTTTTTGTTCGCGAGTGCGATAAAGGTCACGCTTTACCAGGCCGCTCAAAACGGGAATACTAGGAATTTTTTCGCGACTCATATGCAGTGATCGATGGTGCCACTTGAGTGTCGCTGAATCACCGTATTGGAAAACCTCCTGGAGAGTCGTGCTATTACCTGCAGCAGAACGACGTCTCTTCAGATTTTGGCACGTTCTCATAAATTATGCATGCAATGATGAGCGCTGAGCATGAAAAAGTTTACCAGATCGCAGCCGAACCGATCATTGCCTGAACACTCCCATCCTGCGGGACACACCGCTTCTCAACACGTTGACAGAGCAATAGCCAGCACTTCAGACGTGGTGTCAAATGCAAATGCAAATGGCGTTGACCTGTCAGAACTATTATTGGATACAGGCATCGGTGTGCATTTGTTGTCGACAGTGCACATGCTGAACGGAACAAGGCGGTTCCAGGTGAATGCTTTGGGTGGGCCGAGCACCCTGCATCATATCATGGGAGCAATTTGAAGGCGCGATTGAAGGATTGAAGGAGTAAGCGCATCGAGAAATCGATGTCTTCGCATGCGAAAAGCCTTGCGTCTATTCATGGGATGCACGGAAAACTTTGTTCGCCTGGACGAAAATCGACTCTCAGGTGAGGTGTACATTACGGAATGCAGCTTAAATGTTGGTTATCGTGGCCCCATCACGCTCACTCATCCATACCTACCTTAACCTCTAACTCTGACAATCTGCCGAAATTTCAAAAACGTAACTCATAATCGTGTGCCGAAAACAGCACCTTGGGCGAACTTACTTCGACCTCTAGAGCCATAAAATTTCGGTGGTGCCCAAATACGATACACATGACACAGAAGAATCAAACCTGTTCTGACAACATACCCAGTTTTTGTGAACTCTGGAAATGTATGCCATTGCTCATGGCTACCGCATTTTACCGAAATACCAATATTCCTACTATATATAAGCGAGAACGATCGTTTGTCTGTGGGTGAGTGAGTGTGTGTGTTTGTCTGCACAGAAGTGCTGAAGGAGTGTGTTGAAAGGAGAAGTATGGGGAAGCGGGGGGGGGGGGGCGGGGGTTGTAGTTGTCACCAGTTGTCAACAGTTGTAGTTGTAGACAGGCGTCCATGTTCAGACGACATGTCACCGATGTCGCGCAAAGGAGGTGCGGGTTGGGAAGAGATGTCCCCACCTCCTTCAACGTCCGGGTTTGGAAGAGGTGTCAGCGATGTGGGTCAACAGGTGTCTGGGTTCAGAAGGCGTGTCAACGATGTCCCACCAAGGACGTTCGGGTTGAGGAGAGGTGTCACCGAAGTCCGCTAAGGAGGTGCGGGTTCAGAAGAGGTGTCACCGAGGTCCTGCAACGGGCGTCAGGGTTTAGAAGGGGTGCCACCCGGGTTAGTAAAATCAGTTCTCATTATCGTCGAACATGTGTCGGGCTTCAGAATTGTGCCGAGTTTGTCGGTGTGCAAAAGACGTGTCATAGACGTCGTGGCAGTGAAGGAGGACACCCGTTAACGGAGACCAGTAATACAAAACATAGAAAGAAATAGAAGTTTGGTAAAACAAAGAAATGTGTAAAGTGTCAATTTTTTAAATTATAAAATAAAAATTACGCAACGTAAAAAATATTAAAAGGTTCGTTTCGTCACTATCTTCAGACGAATCTTTGTGTAATGCTCCTCCCGTGGGCTAAGGTGGGGACCAGTAATGGAGGACCAGTTAAGGGGACCAGTAAAGGGGATAGACCCGTAATGGGGAGCCTGTGAGGAGGAGAGGGGTCCACTGAAGAGAGACCAGCAATGGGAGGCCAGTGAAGGGGGACCAGTGAAGGGGGGGGGGGGGGCGTCCAGTGAGGGGGACTAGTAAGAGTGGACCAGTATTTTTTCTCCAGCATAGAAGGGCCCAGTAAAGGCGGGATCATTGAAGGGAAGGGGAGTCCAGTGAAGGGGAACAGGTAGGGCGGAACCAGTAAGGTGGGGGGAGGGGGGAGTTAAGTAAGGGGCACCAGTAAAGAGGAGTGCAGTGAACGGGGAACCATTTAAGGTGCGACCTATAAAGGGATTCCAGTGAAGGAGGACCGGTTGGTGGCAAAGACCCCAACCAGGCGTTTGGCGGCCGGTAGGCCTTTGTGCGTTGGTTGGAGGAGTGTGTTAGGGGAATGTGTTGGGCTGGGGAGGGGATGTAGTTGTGCGACGTGTCTGGCGACTCAGTAGACGTGCCGAACACGTTGCCCAACGTACATGGCGATTCAGTAGACATGCTGAACACCTCGCCAAACGCGCGTGGAGATGCGGCGCTGGAAGAGTGTGTTGGGGGAAAGCGTGGGACGGGGGGGGGGGTTGTAGTTGTGCTACGTACCTGGCAACTCAGTAAACGTGCCGAACACGTAGTCGAACGTCTACTGAGTCTCCAGGCACGTTACAAAACTACAACCCGCCTCCCCCCGTCTACTCATTGTTTCTTCGTTCAAATTTGTAGGCTGGGGTGCAAACAGTTTACATTGTAGATCCTATCCTAAGCGAGAACCGACGTTTGTCCGTATGAATGTGTGTGTTTGTTTTTTTAGGAGTCCTGGAGGAGTGTGTTGAGGGAAAGTGAGGGGTGGAGGGGGGAGGGGGGGTTGTAGTTGTGAAACGTGCCTGGCGACTCAGTAGACGTGCCGAACAGGTTGCCCAACGTGAGAACGCTTATGATAAACTAACGGAAGTGAAGAACGAATTCATGCAAAAATACGCAGCACGATTTTAAGTTTCACAAAAATTGGTTTTGCACTTACAGCACGACCCGTCGTCTGCGTGACGCGGCAGTATACCAAAGGCCTTTCCGTAGGTGTGGTATTGCCAGGTCGCACAAAGCGCGCAAGTGCGAGAGACGCCGTTAGGCGTATCGGAGCACTGGTGGTTATTATATCCGCGATCAGCACCCAGCAGGTGGAGCCTTTTGGGACCTCTGGATCGTGAGACCAAAAAAGTGCCAACGAATGCGTTCTTCTCCCTGGCGAAGAATTTCCTCGCGATTTTACATGGACAGCATCTACTACTCTACTTTTACATCTACTTTTACATCTACAGCATCTCGACCTATTGCAGTGCATAGCGCTGCTTCTCCGGAGATGCGAGCCACAAACCCCACGAAACTGCTTCTCTATCGCTGTGCCACCGCCTCTCGGGGCCGACGATGTTAGCGACCTGCTTGAGCTCGGCGTCTGTGGTGCCAGCTCAGGGCCCTAGTAAGACAGAACGAAGGTGGCTACAGCTCCGCCAGCCGTTGTCCGCTGCAGGTGTGGGAAGCGCACTCAGAGTCGGCGTGCTTAGGGCCATCTCACGAGTACATCTAATCTCGAGGTGACTGTCCCTTCGCTGGAATCGATGCACATACGATCGGCGCCTCCTCCCGGCTACTGTACATCAATACATGAGCATATGTTCAGAGCTCTCATACCCTTGAACGCCCTATTCTTTCAAAATGGAACTGTACAATTTGAAGATGAACTACAGAAGGTGTTTGGCGAGCAACAGGCATTGAGTATACTAGAGGAATTCATCCACATAATTGCTGAAGTTACGGTGCTCATTAGGTCAGAAGTAGCACTAATTGAAGGATAAAACATTCTAAAGGACCAGTTTCAATAACACTGCCCTACGCATATCATAATGCCTAACTCATGGGAATGCGTCTGAAGAAAGGGGAATTGACTGTCTGCAACGAGGACGCGATAGCGTTTCAAATTGCAAGCAGAGGACAAGGAGGAGAAGTAAGAGGGGTAACAAAAAATGAGAAAAAATGGTCAGCGATCATTTTGGGTGCTGAAAGAGAAAAACAATGATTTGGTCTATCGTAGGTCATTCCGTAAGCCAAACACTTGGTCAAACTGCCTCCATAGTGTCCCATACAACTGAAATACCTGGATCTTCATAGAAAGGGATCGGTTAAGCATGGTGCGCTTTGGCGCACCTAGTCCTCGATTCACTTTTCGCTTGGTTTGGTTTTGCCAGCAATTAACTGCGTTTGTAGAAAAAAAACGCTCGGATGGCAGTCATGTTGCTTGGCACTGTATCGAGCTCTGCATGATTTGCACCTTCGAGCTCTATCATCACCTATACAAGGTGTCTCAAAAAAATGTATGCACTGTTTGAAAGGTGATAGTAGTGATAGTGTCTATAGTGAAGATACTAAAAAGTTAAGGGCACATGTGAAAGCTTAATAAAATTGAAATTTTCTGACATATGAGAGACATGGAATGCTCCATGCACTCGTCTGAAATTTTCCATTCTACACTCGATTGATTGTGTTTCGCTTGAATACATACTGTAATTTCTTCACAATGTGGCCGTTTCGATTGATTTCAGCTTATCTTAGAGTTTGAAACTTAATTACACATTATAGCTTGCGAAAAATGGGGGGAGTATTCTAAAAAATAAGGTACTATGTGAAGGGTTGCAAAATTGCTGCTAGTAAAGCATTTGGAGATATTTGAGACTCACATAAAAGCGCAGGGCGACTGGAATACTGAGGCGTGCAAATAGTCAAGATTGCGCCATGCTCCTGCCTGAAACCTTGCATTCCAGACTCGATTGGTTGGGCATGGGCTGAATGCTTGTTACAACCTTGTTGCTACTTGGTCACATTAACCTATGTTGTGATTTTTTCTTTTCTTGCTCACATTTAAATCGTGCAATCAATAAATTCGCATATCACGTGTCTTTCACGAGGTTGTCAAGTTCACTTCAGGGTGGGCTGATAAGGCAAAAGTGACACCTGGAATGGTCCTGTTGTTACAAAAGGTTTGGGGCTCAAATTAAAGTTAGATTATAGTAATACGATAATTTCCTACGTTTTCCAGACGAAGCTGCAGTGTACATTCAAGTGATTCATTTGCAACGTTGGTGGCAGCGACTGGATGACCGAGTGGATAGCGCGGCCGGACTTACGAGAGGGGTTGAGCGTTCGATTCCAGGAGTGTCTATGCAATTTGCTCTGTGGAGTGCAGGGGTGTGCGTTTAACGATTAACAACTTACCGGATTTACCGGCATTTTTCGTTAAAAGTGTTTAACGAAATTCAACGACGAAAATTTCCGTTAAATTCCATTAACGACATTTTACACACCAGCTTTGTAATTTTGCTACTTCTTCATGTAAAGCAAATTGAACGATTTTTTTGGATGAGCTTTCGCAGTATCGTTGCGATACTGAGGAAACCCTCTACTTGTTCGAATAAGAGAAAATAGGTCATCGATATCGTCCTCGTATTTCGAAAATTGTTTGCATTTATCGTGCTCCTTGACCAAATGATTTGCGTGCGTACCCGTTCTTCTCTGCCATAGTTTTGAGTTTTTGGACTTCCTAGAACGTTTCTCGAGTTTGATTGCTACATATTAGTCCTTGATGCTTAATATTCAATTTTTCGGAGTTTTTTTTGTGATATCTGTTTCATAAGTTGTGTCGAAAAGGCACAGAAAATGCGGAGAAAACGCTACTTCGTGCAGCATCTGATGATGATTGTAGGGCTAGGTTAAGGAAACGTTGAGCCCCGCCTAATTGATAGATCATGGCTACTGGTACTGTCATTGCTTCCCTTTTTGATTTCATGCTGTGCATGTCGACGATTTTGCCTAGCCTTCTCGTCTTCTTCGAGGGCTTTCTTGGTAGTTTTCTTTTGGAGAGGCACATTTAGTATACACTTGAAACAGCATATGCACATGAAAGCAACAAATTTAAATAAAAAGAGAAGTTGATGACCACTCCTCGTCAGTTATTATATAATGAGGTTACTCCAAAAACGGGTACTTTACATGCAGTCTGTTGTATGAAGATCTTTCAAGTCATATGTCCTTCCAAAAAGGTATATCTTTGAAGGTACAAGCATATATGTATCTAGCAAGAATTTTTGATTTTGTTTGTAGGTTTTTCCGCCTATTTTACTTTTTACTATAATGCCGTTCACCAATCCTTAATGTGCTCTACAGGAAGAAGAAGAAATTGAGAAACCCAAAACACGGTCGAACCCCAAACAAATGTGCTGTGCAGTACCTGATGCTTCAAGAAGAAAATCAGAGTGCTTTAAAGTCGTGAAAGAGTGACAGAGGGTGGCGAACTCTATATGGAAGAATTAAGAAAGACAAGACGGACCACTTGAATATATGACGAGAAGTGCTCCTTCCAAATTGAAATCTACGTTACTTGGTTGGCAAAGACAAAAATGCTCAATGCAGACAAATTCGGCTCAATTAAAATTTGGTCAGCGATCCGTGGCTGCTTATTTCATTCTCTGCTATCTTCTGAAGTAAGCACGTAACCATTTGGATTAAAGGGGACCATTTTGAGACAGGAAGATTTATGGACATCGTAAACATCTTCCAAGGACGAACTGTAACAAAGAATTCGTTGTGTTCACTGCCTAATCTGAATTCATCATTAAAACATCCTGTAATTTTCGAAACCATTATGACAGCATGGAAAAATGTTGGGCTGTAAGAGTGTAGCTAGAGTGCGCAAGTTTTGCATAAAGATTTGTCTGCACAAACGAAAACGCTCAAAAACGTTCAGCTGTGTTATGATGCACTGCACTTTGGATCATCTCAGAAGCCTTCACATGATTCACACGGACTTCCACATGCTAAACGAACTAAGCATAGTAAGAAACTCAAGGAGTCGAAAAAAATCAATAAGGAAAAAGTTCTGGCTTGTTACATACTACAATATAGCCGACTGCAGCTAAGTGAAATTTTATTCAACGATTTTACCGAATTTACCGAATTTATCGCAAAAATTTTTCGGTAAAAAATTGTCGTTAAAAATTTACCGAAAAAATTTAACGCACACCCCTGGTGGAGTGCTCCATTTTTTGCTAACAAAGAGTACGTTTTAGCTGCGGTAGGTTACCGTATTATTGGCTAGTGGTGAATAACGGTGACGAAGTCATGACTACCGATTTCGCCCAGACTTCGCCTATAGGAATTATATAAGTTGCTGACCATGAAGTCACTCTTTTTCCAAATTATCACTTTTCTTGCACTATTTTCCATCGAAGGTTGAAGACGAAGGTTGGAAATGATGTTTCACCACATTGGAGAAGAAAGTGATCCTGCTAACGTAGATAGCTTTACACACTCATATTTACCGTAACCTGCGGTAATATACCGAAATTTTAAAAACAGGTGTCATATCCGTGGTTAGCAGTCCAAAGAACTCCCGTGAGCGATGTTTGGGCGAAATTTTTTCTTTCGTTCTCTCCTCGAACCTTGTAGTCGTGAAAGGCAACAGTGCCGGTTATTCATAATTCAACATGGGATGGTGCAGCAGTAGAGGAAGCGCAGCCCCTCCAGCTTGACAAAGCGGCAATTGCGCGGGTTTCTGAGAGTCCACGTTCAGAAACCGTGTCTCCGATGTGGCACAGCGGGCATCCAGAATCAAAAGACGAGTCGCCCTCGCCTGGATGAGCGTCCGAATATATTATAGAAGGCATGTCACGAGGTCATACCACGAGCGTCTGAATTCAAGAGTAGTGGCACGTTGTGTAGCGTGCGTCTGGTTTCGAAAAACAACTGTTGAGGATGAGGACGGTTGCCGAGTAACCAGAGGGAAGCAGCACAAACCAGTGACGTTACTGGACGGTACGGAGAGAATCTAGATGAGTGCGGAGTGTTTTAGGTTTTACGAAAATAGCTCTGCGTAGGTTAATGGCATTGTAAGCCCGAGCGAAGCGCGAAAGTTGAGAGTACCTGTACCGTGGAAATGAGGAATTCCTGTCCTGGACGGGGTAGGTCGGGGGCATCGTGGCGATCAGCTGAGTTTGAATGCGCTTTGCCTGTCGAGACGTTCTTACTCTCGCGCCAATGGGTTTGTTTGTTTTTGCGTCTTGTTTTGTCATCTTGAAACCGCTCCATAAGTTTCAAGTCAACTGGTTACATAGTTTTTCTTTATGTGCCCCACATTCACCCCGAGTTGGGTAGATCCGAATTCCGTTCCACACATCTACACTCCTCTGCCCATTTCCAGAGTTAGCAGGCTCATCAAATGCGGCAGACAGCCGGAACAGTTAGACAAGTTCAACCATATGTTAGTTGTAAAAACGAGATGTAATACTCCACCATCTTCTGCAAATGAAGGTGTTTTCGGCAAGTCAAGTTCCACTCCATTTGTGCACCCAGGGAAACTTGACGTATTCAAGGAAAACGAATCAATACATACGTAGTTGTTGAAAAGGTGGCAGGTTTTATAGGTACCATTTTCACGTCGAATTGGACACTCTTCAAATCAAATTGAACGCTTTCCACGTCAAATTCGACACTCTTCAAACCGGCCTATGAACTTTGAAATCAAACTCAACGCCTTCCAGATCGAAACGAGCTTCTTACAGGTTGAACAACAGACTCTCCAAGATGGTAGGTTTTGTTCAATTTCTTGTTCAAGAATAATTTAGAATAACCTTTTTTGATTTTTATTTACTTCAGTTGCCACGAATGTAATAATCTTATACAATTTTTATTTTTGAAAGCAAATAATAAACTAAATTTTGTTTCAAAGCGATACGGCAGCAATCATGTAGTGCATTAAGAGACTGGATCGCGCCATGCACTTGGAAAGCAAGTCACGATGTTTATCTGATTGATAGTGTAAATACTGCTTACAATACCGCCCGCGTCGCGCGGTCAAAAAGACGGTTTGCGACGGAAAAATCCGTTGCAAACCGTCGCATGCTCATAACTTCTTTAATTTTAAGTTGTTCAAGAAACTATTGAATCATTCGATTCGTCTCCTCGAGATCTACACAAACGTATACAAATCTTTACCAGACCACCGCATTTTCGCCGTGGGTGGCCTAAAAATTGACTAGAACAGGCTACTGCGATTAGAGCACCTTATTTTCCAGGACGTGCATGTGACGTGCAGTGTTTTCGGAGTATCAAAAGCATGGCGTACGTTGTCAGTGCTCTGTCATGCCTGGAATGCTCCGAGAGTGCGTCGGGCACAATGCATATGAGATCGAAGCTATCAATCGAGTGGGAGAAAGCATGTTCACTCCTCTTCTATCTTCCCTTACTGGAAAATCTTAAGCCTTCAAGACCATTTCGAACCGTTTGGAGAGTTTTGGCAGAAGTTTCCGTCTGCCCTAGTCGGGAATTACTCCAATCTATCTCGGCGAGAATTAAATGTGCGCCGTGTGCAATGCTTATAGAAAATGGTTTGACAGTTTCTTGAACAACTCAAAATTAAAAGAGTTATGAGCATGCGAGCACGGATTTTTCCGTCGCAAACCGTCTTTTTGACCGCGGGACGCGGGCGGTATTGTATATGCAGCAAGAAAGTCAGGGTATGTGTGTATGTTTTTACAGTTGTTTATGTTGCACCGTTTGCAGATGTAAAACTGCATGCAAACAGAAATTTTGCTACCAGTGGAACACAAATCGCGAAGCTTCGGACAGGGGCGTGTGGCGCAATCTCCGTTTGATAATACATATAAGATGGCCACTTTCCTGCTCTTCAAAGCAAGCTTATTGTTGATTGTTTTTGCTCAGAAATTTTTTTTATTAAATTTGAAACTATGAGCTCTCTTATTGAGAGTTAAAGTAAAACTTCAAAGAAAGTTGTACTAAAATTTTCCTTGAACAAAAAGTTATTCTAACATTTTTGGAGAGTCTCCAGTTTAATGCAGAAGAAGTTCATTTTAATTTGGAAGAGTTCGCTTTGATTTGAAAAGCCTTAGGTTAGCTTAGAAGAGTGTCCAATTTGAGTGAAAAGTGTTTAATTTGATTTGAAAAGTGTCCAATTCGACCTAAAAGTGGGATATTTTGGAATGGATTTGTCATTTGCCAAGCTCCTTAGTAACTAGTCCAGCTCAAGAATTCAAATTTCTCACCTTCTTCTTCTTCTTCTTCTTCTTCTTCAGCGTTTGTCCCGCATCGTAGCGGGGTCCGCTATTCTGGTGTTATGACGCCACATTTCCCGATCCAGCGCTAGATCAGGGTAAACACCAGTAATCTTCAAGTCCGCATGTAACGTATCAGCCCAGCGCTGCTTCGGCGCCCTCTAGGCCGCTTTCCAATTACCTCGAAGTTAAGGCCTATCTTGCGGACGCTGTCTTCCTTTCCACGCAGAACGTGGCCGTACCATCGCAAGCGAGCTTCGCGCATCTTGTCGGCTATCGGCGCGACACCGAACTTCTGCCGAATAGCATCGTTTCGAATGCGGTCCATGCGCGTGACTCCAGCCGTCCAGCGCAGCATCTTCGTCTCCATGACGCTGAGGCGCGTTTCAACTTCCCTGGTCGCAGGCCAACACTCAGCGCCGTACATCGCTACTGGCCGGACGACTGCTCTGTATATCTTCGACTTCAAGCGCTCCGGTATCTTCCTATCGCAGAGCACCCCAGTCAACGAGCGCCACTTGGACCAAGCTGCACTCACGCGTGAATTCACTTCAATCATCAGTTTGCCGTCAGACGTGACTGCTGATCCCAGGTACTTAAAGACCGAAGTGCGTGGGAGCTCGATGCCGTTAATCTTGATGGAGCTGGACTCAGTAACGTCCGTCGTTAGATATTCGGTCTTCTTCACGTTCAATTTGAGTCCAAACCACTCCAAGCGATCACACCAAGCTTGCACCTCTCGCTCGAGTTCATCTTTATCTTCGCTAGCGAGCATTACGTCATCAGCATAAAGAAACGTCCAAGGGACGGGGTTCTGAAGATCTCGAGTGATGGCATCCATGACGACAACAAAGAGGAGTGGGGAAAGCGCAGAACCCTGATGTACCCCGACAGAGATGGGAAACTCCATCGAGGTTCCAGCTGCAGCTTGAACTCGACTCTTTGGACAAGAGTAGAGAATTCGCACCCACTCTATGAGCTCTTCAGGAACTCCATGATGTTGCAAGGCGTACCATATAACCTCACGCGGTACGCGGTCAAAGGCCTTCTCCAAGTCGAGGAAGGCGATATGCACCGACTTCTGTTTCTCGCGATGCTTCTCTATCAGGAGGTGGGCGGCGTGAATGGCATCAATGGTGCCACAGCCAGCCACGAAGCCGCACTGATTGCTGGACAGCTGGACGATGTCACGAATTCGTCCGTCGATAATTCGCTCAAAGATCTTCATGCTGTGCGAAAGCAAGCGAATCGGACGGTAATTGGAGCAGTCTGTAGGACTGCCCTTCTTCTTCCAAATCGGAATCGTCGTACTTTGGCGCCAACACTCAGGCACTTTTTTCTCCGCCACAACCTGATTAAAGAACTTCGCCAACCACTCAGCAGGGTACCAAAACTTCGACTTCCACAGTTCTGCTGCCACGTCGTCGGGCCCAGTCGCTTTGCCTGGCCTCATCTTCTTCAAAGCCGCTTCAATCTCCTCCACGGTGATCTTCTGAACGGGGCCGTGGGTTGGAGCCGTTGAGGGGATGGCTGGATGAGGAAATTCTACTGTAGAGATTTCCTCAAAGTAATCGCGCCATCGCTTCAATGCCTTCTTGCGGTCCATAAGAAGATGGCCGTTCTCATCATTGATGCCGAAGAACTTCTCGATGTCCTCGGCCTGGCGATGGCGATTCTTTGCGAGTCGGTAGAGATACCGCTCACCATCGCGCGACTCGAGCTTCTCGTTGACATCTCCATAATGAGTGGCTTTTGCAACAGCCACTGCCTTCTTTGCAGCTTTCTTCGCTTCTTGGTACTTCCGCCAGTTATCGGCTGTCTTTTCGCCGAGAAACACGTGATATAGCGTCTTCTTCTCTCGAACTTTCGCTTTCACGTCATCTGTCCACAGCCAGGCCTGCTTGTCGACCTTCCGTCGTCCAGGCTTCGTGATGCCGAGCTCCGACCGTGCAGCGTGACGAATCGCGTCGGTGGCCTTCTCCCAAGTTTCGTCGACAGTTGTCACTGTCGATAACCGCACGCGAGAAACCGTGTGCAATGTGTATAGAGATGAACCTATCAATCGAGTGGATTCGACAACTGGTAGAGTGAGCGTTTTGGGAGTTCTATCATACATTTCCAGCCGCCATACTAAGGAATTGCTCTAATGCTGTCCAGCTAGCCTTTGGAGTGCGCTGTGAACAATGCATATATGTAGAATCGAACCTTTCAATCGAGGAGGGGGGGCAAGCGCATGCAAATTGAACGCGCGAGCGTGCTCGGAGCGCAATAACCTTTTCAAGTTCAAATCGTTTCGGCTGAAACTCTTCGGTCTTGTCGGCAGTAAAACGCTCTAATATTACACTAAAGTAGAACGATGTAGCTTAAAAAGAGGCAATGTTACAGGGGGTAATTCAGGTGAGGCCTGTGTGACGCATTTTTTTCCGATTTCAGTGGACAACTGCGGGAAGACTCGGCGAGCAAACGGCCTTAAAATGCGTATGCGAACCAGAACGCTTAAGTTACTTTACGACGCCGTGCTCAGAATTCCTCAGCTTCCTAAACTGCCTTAGCCTCAGCAGCCAGTTTAAAGCGGCGGAAGATAGCGATTAGAGTTTCTTGAGCTCTTACTCGCCCAGGTTTGAGTGGTCGACACTCGCAATGGTACCGTTCTGTTCATCATGAAAAGTGCTATCGACGGTATCCGTTTCGACCGATTCTGGAAACATCGGTTTCTTGACAGATCGGCATCGAGGACGAAGCCGCTCGAGGCCGCGGCAGACGGACGATGACGTCAGCAAAAATCGATATCTTCGAATTATACCATGCTTGGTACCATAGAGCATTTAGTGCTGAATTGAGCGGTGTTATTGGGAGTAGGGAAGACTGTAATGTGGGCGAGTAAGAGCGAGGAGAACATCGTCACGGGCGTGTTCTGAACATGAAAATTCTGTCACGTTTGAACCTTTCCGGTTGCAGCTTGTTGGTTTTCTAGGCAGCAAAATATTCTAGTAGTGCCCTGAAACATAGCAATGTAGCTTATGATTGGGCAAAGTTACAGCAGTGCGAAAATGCAGGTTAGCCTTGTGTGCCACGATTTTTTCCCATTCCAGTCGACCCCTGCGGGAAGACACGGCGAGCCAACGGCATGCAAATGCGTAGGCGAGCAGAACACCTAAGATGCTTTAAGTCGATATGCTCGCAACTCCCCATCTGCCTATACTGCCTTAGCCCCCATCTGCCATTTTAGGGAGGCGGACTTAGCGGTTGAAGTTTCCTGCCCTCTTACTCGCCCATATTCGGGTTTCCGACACTCGCAATAACACCATTTTGTTCACCACGAAAAGCTCTATCAAACGATGTCAATCTGTATCAATTTCAGAAAAATTGATTTTTTGACAATTTCCCATCGAGGACGGGGGCGCTGCAGACCGAGCCTGCGCGAACGACGACGTCATCGAAAATCGATATTTTCCGACCCGGCCAAATTTCCTCGTCCAAAATCATCTAGGGGTTATTTGGGGCGCTGATTACGAATCCGACATCCATTTTTGAAAATTCCGACGATGTCGGTAGGTTTTGGATTTTCTTCTGGATAATTGGGGGTAGTCGGGTTAGGATCACCGATTTTGCTCGAACGATTAGCGGCGGGGGCTCATTCGGGATGCCGAACACGGTGCCGAACTCCACTTGGACGTTTACGGCAGGAGACCGCCCATACCGATAACAGAGGGTGATTGGTGATCCTGACCCGACCACCTTCAAACGGAAAGTAACCTGCTGAAATCGGTGGAATTTTCAAAACGGACGTCGGATTCGTAATCAGCGCCCTGAATAACCGCCTAGATGGTTTTAGACGAAGTTTGCACGAGGAAATTTGGCCGATTTCGAAAATATCGGTGAAAGACGTCATCGTCCGCGTATGCTCGGCCTAGGGCGCCCATGATCTCGATGGGAAATTGTCAGAAAAATCGATTTCTTTGCAAATGGTCGTGAGTAACAACATTCGATAGAGCTTTTCGTGGTGAACAAAATGGTGTTATTGCGAGTGTCGGAAACCCGAATATGGGCGAGTAAGAGGGCAGGAAACTTCAACCGCTAAGTCCGCGGCCCTAAAATGGCAGATGGGCAAAGGCAGTTTAGGCAGCTGGGGAGTTGAGAGCATATCGTCTTAAAGTACCTTAGGTGTTATGCTCGCTTACGCATTTGCATGCCGTTGGCTCGCCGTGTCTTCGGGCAGTGGTCGACCGAAATCGGAAAAAATTGGGTCGCACAAGCCTGACCTGCATTTTCGCAGCGCTGTAATTTAGTCCACTCATGAGCTACACCGTTGTGCTTTAGAGCACGTCAAGAACCTTGTGCTGCCTACAAAGTTCTCGTGTTGCAGCCGGAAAGTTTCGAACTTGATAGAGTTATTGCGCTACAAACTCGCTCGCGCGTGCATTTGCGAGCGGTCGGCCCACTGCATTGATAGGTTCTATTTTATATGTATTTTTCACAGCGTATCTAAAGCCTCCCCGGAACAGAGTCCAGGAATTCCTGAGTAGGGCGGGCGGAAATTTCTAATCTAATCTAATTTCACACGGCTCTATCGTGTATGCATTGTGCACGGCGCACTCTCTCTTCTTGCTTCATAAAACGTCTTCATTTGTATAATCTGCTGTCAGTGTATGCACTAAAGCACCTAAAGAGGGTAAGCTTTGCTGTTTATCACAACATTTGAACCGCTTCCGCTCACTCGATTGATAGGTTCGGTCCTATATGCATTGTGTATGGCACACACTTATGCCTCGCCGGGACAGATTGGAGCAATTCCCGAGTAGGGCGGCTAGAAATTTCTGATAAAATTCTCCAAATGGTTCGAAATAGTCTTGAAGGCTTTACATTTTCCACTAAGCGAAGATAGAAACCCAGTGGACATGCTTCCGCCCATTTGATTGATAAGTTCGATCCCATATGCATTGTGCACGGCGCACTCTCGGAGCATTCCAGGCATAACAGAGCACTGACGACGCGCGCCATGCTTGAGATACTCGAAAAATACTGCACGTCAAATGCACGTCCTGGAAAATAAGGTGGTCTAATAGCAAAAGCCTGCTGCGTTATTTTTAGGCCACCCCAGCGAAAACGCGGTGGTCTGGTAAGGTTTTATATAAGATTGTGTAGGTCACGAGAAGACGAATCGAATGGTGCCAACAGTTTCTCAAACAACTTAAAATTAAAGGCGTTATGAGCATGCGACCGTTCGCGACGGATTTTTTTAACCGGACGCGGGAGGTATTGTATGGGACAACCTAATACATGACGGCCTGAAAGGTCGCCAGTCATAAATGGAGCATTGACGTGAGCTTTTTTTAAAACGCAGGACCGTCTCTAACTATATGTGCAGCAAGCTTCGGATAAGACACTGAAAAGAAAAAAGAATCCTCAATTAAAGGCATGTCGTCAATGGCAGGTGTTGACATCGGTTAACAAAAAGGTGAGGTCTAGGCAGAGCAATGCCAAAATAGGCGGAAAACAAGGTTTTAGATGCACATGTAGCTCATGCATCCACTTTGAAATAAAGATGAAAGATGCTGAAGCACTGAGACGCCACGGTTCCGCTGGAGCGAAGAGCGTTCGCAAGAAAGAGGAAATTGCGCCTATTTTGCTTAACTGCAGCAAACCATGTAAGCCTTCTCTCAAACTTGTTGTCATTTGCTAGCGAGCAGTTTGTCCTGCGGCATTAGGAGCTGACTTGTGGGGTAAGTTGACCGCAGAGTCCATGAATAAATTCCAGAAAGGGGTTTGCACTCGAAATTATTTGTAATTAGTGCTGCACTGGCATCCCTCGTCATTCCAGGAGACGTCTAGGACAGCTGGGAACACGTAAAAGATTCGTCAGCAGTTGCAATTCGCAAGAAACGCGAGTACTTTAGTCGCTGGCTGTTAAACCCTTCGGTGCTGCAATGTTTCTGGGCCGCACCGTGGGAAAAGAAAGGAAAAAAAAAGAAATCGACTCCCCGGAGACGATTAGGCATACGCAGAAAACCTTGTCTATCTGTCATGCACATCTTGCCAATCTCTTCAGGTGTCCCCTTAAGCTCTTAGCAACAACATAAAAGCAGCACCGAAACGATAATGAGACGGAGTGCCACTGATTCCGTAGATGTTAAACTTCATGCCTGCGATGCTTAATCCTCGACTTATTCTCACCAGAGGTGTGCAGAATCCGATGGTTTTCACACCGGGGTGAGAGACTGGCCTTTCGACGGAGATGCTTTAATTCGAAGGTAGCGCCGACTTTAATTTTGGACCGATTCAAAATCGAGGACGGATAAGTGATTGAAAACGGGAGGAATAAGCGGACAGGTGCGCGAATCACTTGTGCGGCGGGGCAACGCTGAGAGCGAGGTCTATGGCGTCTTCTCGTCGTCGCCTACCCGTCGCTCCCCGCTCGCGTGCGGATCATTTCAATTCGTTTTTCGTCCACTTTCTCAGCGTGCGCCACCTACTGCCGGCCTGACGGTGGGTAGGTGGAACGACACCAAGAGCTGTCTACTAACATCTCTCGCCGTTGTTTGTGGCTGTGAGAGGTCACAGCATATCGCTTCGACGACGAGTTCGGCTACCACCTACCACGGCAGCTTCCTTATGCAATAAGGGATTTAGCTAACCATAAGGTAAGCAAATGAGACGGGTGTTCTTCAGCAGGTCCAACGAAAATGGCTTCTCAACAAAATGGAACTTTCAATAAGATTAGCGAAAAGAAATTCGTTCATCAAAAGGACAACTATTAAGGAAAAAGTGGGTGCAGAGCACCCCAGAAATGTCAACGAAAAATAGATAAAACCGTTAAAAGGGTGTTGAAAATACGAGTGCCTTCCCGAATCGCTGCCGCAGATACCAGAAAGTTCCCGACAAAACGATTTAATTCTGTTCGTGCTACTTATTGTGCAGCAGTTCGTTTTCTTGTGTCACAAGATTAGCACTATTTGGACTTCATGAGGAATTCAGCCAATTTTCAAGTTTTTTTTTTAAAAATAGAACATGCTCTCGTCTGCGAGGGAGGAACTCCAGGACGCGGCCCATTCTTTTCTTTCTTTCTTCTTCTTTTTATCCTTCTCAAGCATTTGTCCCGCTTCGTCGCGGGGCCGCTCTTCTGGTGTTGTTCGCCACTTTGCCCGGTCCTGCGCTTGATCAGGGTGGATGCTAGTTGCTTTCATGTCCATGTGTAACATATCGGACCAGCGTTGCTTCGGGCGTCCTCTAGGCCTCTTTCCTGACACTTCCAACTCAGGGCCTATCTTGCGGACGCTGCCTTCTTCTCCACGCAGAACGTGGCCATCGTAAGCGAGCTTCGCCCACCTTGTCAGCTATCGGCGTGACACCCAATTTCTGTCGAATAGCTTCATTTCGGATGCGGTCTATGCGCGTGACACCAGTCCTCCAGAGCGGTATTTTTGTCTCCTGACACTGAGACGCGTTTCAACTTCCTTGGTCGGAGACCAACATTCAGCGCCTTGCATTGCTACTGGACGGATGATGGTTTTATAGATTTTTGACTTCAGGCGCTCCGGTATCTTCCTATCGCAGAGTACACCTGTCACCGAGCGCCTTTTGGATCATGCTGCACTCCCGCGTGAGTTCACCTCAACCATCATACCTCCGTCGGACGCTATTGCCGATCCCAGGTACTTATACACCGAAGTGCGTGCAAGTTCAGTACCGTTAATCTTAACGGAGCCGGACTCGATCAAGTGTGTACATGTGGAAGTGTGGAGTGTAAGCTGCACCAATCGCAAAAGTCTGCTCCAGTCATTTTTGACCACCCACTGCGAAAACACAGCGATCTGTCGATGTTGTATACATGTTTGTGTAGATCTCGAAGAGATTAATCAAACGGCGCCAACCGTTTCTCACAAAACCTCAACTTAGAGGAATTGGGAGCACGCAACGGTTTTCGACGCCTTGCGACCGACAACTCGTCTGCGACCGCCCTTCGCAATGGAGCGCAAGTTATCGATTTCGGCCATTTTCATAGCTCCATATAAACAATGTATACCAAACGATATAGCTCGAGCTCCTCTGCTCAAATATATAGTTAGGCTTTGAAATGAATGAATTTTAGGCGAGTTAATCAAAAAGACGCAAAAACCGCAAAACTGTAGATGCGGTAGACTTTCTATTCATTCAAAAAGGGATGTTATAGCATTGGACGTAACTTTCCTCAAAACACCTTAGAATTTTTTTTTGCTTTATGATGCCTGCCAGAGTTGTGCTGATCAGACCAAAAGCCTGGTAGTATATACATACATGGTATTTTTGCTCATTGCTGTAGCTGTGATGACAACGATATCGCGCCGGTACTAATGGAACACAGCCTCTAACTAACTGTGCATAACTGTCATCTGCACGTAGCTACTTTGCATTGCTTTGTAGTTTTGGCGTGTGGCAGCTAGCTGTTTCTAGAAGGATTTTGATGACCGGCTATCATCGTGCTGATAGGTTGACACAATCTCGGTTTAATTACCTAGACCGACATAAGCTAACAGGTTTGCAACCAACTCGCTGCGGCTGAAATTGTGTGTGAGGAGATAGCGATAGTAACAGGTACGTTCGACTGCTCACATTCGAGGCCGTGCTCGCGTCCTAGATGATTGAAAGCAAGGCCTCTTATAGAGATGATCGAACGTCTTATGAGGACTTTGCAACTGTCCACACATCGTCAGACGAGTTCATTCAGTAACGCTGCAGCGGACGATAACAATGGTGACCTTCTTGTTCTTCAATCCAAGAGCAAAAAGCGTTTTGGCGTGAAAGAAGAGCCAAAGTCGGAATTTGCGGATCCTCCTTCTGTCGAGCTACAGCCACTGTTCACGTGTATGGCAGTCGATCAGCAATGTCGTTCTCAGCGTGCATAGGGGTGTGTATTAGACGGAGATTTTCCTCTCAAATGATGGCACATAGCTATTTGTGGAATCTCGGCTTCACGATCAGGGTTCCCAATGTCTCATCTGATTCCGTCTCCTTCAGGCGTGGAATTGAGGACTTGACTGGGAATGGCAATGGGAACACCCAGCACTTTTAAGGTTATTAATTGGTGACATTTGTGAAAAAGGCAATGCATAGCTTTTATCGCCAGAATATTTTCAACAACTAGGAATACACGCCACAATCGTGTTTGCGGCGATGACCCGACGCAAAATCAGTGACTAGTCAGAGGAACGTAATGCTGACTGAGTCGCATTTTGCCAAATGGTCTCAACCATCGTCAGCCACTCGACTGCATCCACATCTTTAACCTGCTTTTCTAAGAGAGCTCTAGAGAAGATAAGCGAAGTGACCGGTGATTCTGTTACTCCTTACAGATTTATGAGATGCCCTAGGTAATGCGGATGATGAAAACCTAGGTGTTAACTTCAATTCTCGATTAAGACAGGAGCTTGTGGACACCCATTCTCATAATCTTCGCGACACTAAGAGGTACTGTGTTACGCTCTCGCTTCTTCGACCATGCGGTTTGTTCGATCATGTTGGAGCCCAAGAAGGCAACACTAGTACCTCAGGCTTATAACGCCTAGCAAGCTCCGTTCAAGATTTAGCAATAGTATTACTGCAATAATTAAGATTTCCACCATAAAAGAAATCCTTTCGCAAAGCGACCTAATCTATTGTGTTTGGCAGAGCGAAGAAGTGTATGCAAGAAAGCACTCTTACCCGCCAGAAGTTTACATGCGAAATTTCTTTCAAATCTTCCTCGCATGATATGTTTCTTTCATTGCAGAGTGAACACTGCAACACTAGATTCAACGCTAGGCCTAGGATACTATTCACAAGCTCGAAGAAGATCCGCTTTGATGGCAAATACCTTTAAATTGGGAAAGGCGCGCATAGTTGTCTGCCTACTTCGACCTCTGACATGCATAGAAAATCTAGATTGTTGTTGCAGTGAAATCCAAATTCTTTTGCGGAATTACTCGAAAGCGGTGTGCCCTAAGGTGGTGTGCTGTCACCAGTTCTCTTCAAAATATAGTATCTGATTTAATTGAAGTTGCTCACAATTTTGGCATCTTAAAAAATAAAGAATAAAATACATATACCATGTATTTCCTGATCCACATGATACTTTTAACATAAGTTGCATAGGTGTCATATTTATTAGTGACGTAAAATTGACGTCGCTCTACCTCCATATGTTGAGGGTTCAGCCTACTGAATGGTGTAGGTGATGGAAGTTTGTTGCACCCCTGTGCTTTCCTTGAAGTGGTACCGCACTTGGGGCGAACACCTTTTGTGTTAACGGTTATGAGTCATCCTCATTCAGAGGTTAAATCCGCCTTGATTTCAGCAGCAGCACGGGTTTTGCTGCATGGACAGCGGTTCGACACAACTGTTTTGACAGATATTAAACCAGTTGCAAGAAGTCTGCCTTGTTCTGACTACCCCTATGTGGCTGAAGCAATTGCTTTGATTATAGCTCATAGAGGTACTGCTGGCCGTTTGGGTGCTTCGGCATGTTCTAATGAACTGCTCCACGAGACTTTAGAAGTAGCCTCAAAATTAAGCTGAATTCTCAAAGCACTCAAGGCATCGGTTAGTAGAAACCGCGTACCACTCGAGCTCTTCCGCACGTGCGAGCGTATTCGAGCGACGCCCGCTTCTCCAACGTTTTCTTGAACCATTGCAAACTGAGGGGATTTTGAATTGTTTGTTAGCCTTTTTTTGTAAAAGCAGCAAAAGCTTTGTTATTCTGAACCCTACGAACCATTCCAACCTCGCTTTCCATGCCATGGCCGCTGTTTTTCGCGTAGAGGAGGAGCCAGCAATTTATATTACACCAATATCAACCACCACTGTTACTGAGTACCTTTATCGTTGCGATTTTGCACAGAGAGCAGCCTTATGACTCATGTAAGGCGTTCTGAAGGGAAGGCTAGCGCCAGAGACCTAGTGCGCGATGGTGTGGTGATGTCTTCCTATCTGCGATCTACCCTACCCAAAGACTCCCATGTTCGGAAATGAACTGCCCTGAAAATCGTAATTTCGGGAAATTACACATAACTCACTTCATGAGGCCGTTTCTACAGCCACCCAGACGCGTACAGTTGCCTCATTCCATCAGGTGTTCTAAGGCATCCAATGATAATGAGGAAATTCCTTCATTTACAGTACAATCTTGGACACTGCAAATACCCACCGTTCTATTCAGTGCTAAAGGCGATATCGAAAGGTATCAATTTCTGCTATGGCGGGAAAGATCGACAAATCTGCGTAAAAGATGCGGTCATCCACGGCTGTCATTAGGGCACGGCTCCGATTTAACCCTTTCACGACATTGTCTGCCGATGTCGTCGGACACCATCATAAAAATAGTTCATGGAAAATTATCAAGCTTTTAATAGTACAATATTAATCAATGAGTCCACTAATAACTACGGTCAGCCGGTCCTTGCGAAACTTCATTTGTTACTGGTTTTCATATCTAACAAATAATGCAAATGAAATAATACAAATAATCAGCACACGGAAAAAATACGCGCTGTCCCACGCGGCAGTCACATGAAAATCGCGCGTGTCGTGAAAGGCTTAATGACGTCGTCTTCGTTTCGAACGGCAGCGATCTCTGCAATTTAGGCAACAAAAGAGCAGATCACCGATGGTTTTCAAAAATGTGAAAAAGCAGCCAAGCGACCAGCAGTACTTCTTTGAGCTATAATAACAAAGCAGAAAGAACCACCGGGTAGTCAGAGCAAGGAAGTCTTCTTACAACTGGTTTAGTATCTGTCAAAATAGATGCGTCCAGCTGCCTACAGCAGCGGGACCGAGAACCTTCATTCCGATCCACTGTGAACCTTCCATCTCTCTGTACTTCACTTGTGCCAGATAGATATTATTTACGACATTTAGTGGTAGCAGCGAGTGAGGGACCACGAATAGGGAGAGGTAGGAAATTTTCAAGTTTCGAGTGTTTTGATGGGGTTCGCCGTCTCGTAGCGGCATAAACAAATCTGGCAAATCTATGTGTGCCGCGTGCTGTTCGACCAACCGACTTTCACGGTCCCATGCTACCCCACTTTGACGATTTTTCGACGTAATAGTATATTAGGTTAGAAATCTAGTCGGTTAGCTTCCAAAGCTATTTAGCAGAGCTCTCTTTTAGACGTAAGTGGTTTCGAGCATCATTCGCATGGCTGGTCAGCGTCTTAAGTAGCGTCAATTCTAATAGTTCCGCAAGTAGCAGCGAATTTCCAGTAAGTACGATGGTTAGTTCTCACCAGCGAATGCCTCCAGCTTCCCATGGAACTTCGGTAAGTGACCTACATCACGTGAAAGAGTTTGAAAAGCTGATTGCAAATTTATCTTCCAAATTTGCCAAATGGATCTCAAAAGCGAGTACCTGCCGGTTGACAAGTGTGTGTGCCTGCGCTCATGAAGCGATGGGCGGAGCCTTGAGTAATAAGCGTAAGCCGGGGGGGGGGGGGGGCAGTCGTTCGGTACACCGTGCTGCCCGCCGCCCACTTCCCGCCCTGCCAGCGCCACCCTATTTGGACAAGTTTGCTGCGCTTGAAACCGTCGTTAAATGGAGTGACATCGTCCAAAAACCTAACAACTGATAGGGGACGATTGGGAAGCGCATCTCGGGAACTCTGAAGTCATTTTCCAGTAGGTTCGGTTATGGAGGCAGTTGAGGAAAGGAGAATATCCTTCTCTCTAGATTCTTTCAGTTTTCACGCCAATTCTTTAAATTTTCGGCATTTTCGGGAATTTTTGCTCCAAATATGGTGAACAATGTTCTAACTCTTGTCTCAAGAACGAAATCAGTACAAGATAGAGATGCAGGGCCAAGGGAAGTGATTAGAAATGCGACGCCTCCATGTGAAGACAGAGACCCGGACATCTTGTCCTCGGCGCGCCCCTCGCCCCGCCCCTTTCAGAGGGAGGTGTATCCAACGACTCTCCGCCGTAAGCAGGGTGGCCAGTTACGGCGGCTGCACTGTGGTAGTGCTCTCGTCCTGCAGGAGGACGGCGAAAGGTTTGGTCCCCATTGGTGCTAGTGTTTTTGCATTTTGCGATTTATCGTCAGAGACACCCTTGAACAAACGCCTGGCAACAACTGTTATCTACCTTTTCCGAGCTCTTCGAAGTGGAATGATAACAAATTTTGATCACCATGTATGGTAAGTCAAAATCTGATGTTAGATTTGAGACCAGCATCCCAAATACCCTTCCCCCCCCCCCCCTCCCTGCACGAAGTTTGTGCAAAATTGGTGTCCTTATGACCTCATCACCCTCATTTATCCAAATCTACCTCGATCTGACATAAGAAGGCTGAAATTCCTAAACAAATGCCAGATGGTGTTAGAACAGCGGAGCTGTTTTAAGATGAAAAAGCGATACCAGATTGAAACACCAGATTTTTTCTTTACACGAGCGGAGTCAGCGTCTAACTTGTTAGAGCGTCTATCGATGTACCAACCTTTAACAATGATGGAAGATTGCAAAAATGTGTAGGCGAAATATAGTGCTCACAAGTCGACAACTAATGCTTGTCTTTACTGTTAAAAAGCAATTGAGCGTAACAACATCGATATTTTGATTTGCTGTGTAGTCTATCCACAGCGTAGCACACTCAATTGGCTTTTACTTTGAGTGGCTTCGTACTTCGATCAACACGCTTGATCGAGAAGGATTATAGTACTATTATCACTGCGTTATTTGAGGTGCTGGTTACGAATCTAGCATCAGATTTCGACTTGCCGTACAAAACTTGTTGTCACTCCACTTCGAAGAGCTCGGAAAAGGTATATGATAGTTGCTGCCAGCCGTTTGTTCAAAATGGAGTTGGAGACGAGGATAAAGGATGTGTCTGACGATAAGTCGCAAGACGCAGAACATCAGCACCAATGGGGACCAAACCTTCACCGTCCTACTGCAGAGCGAGGACGCTAAGACTGCGTCACGGCGCCCTTGTTAATGGCTACGCTGATTACGCAACGCTCCGCCCATCGCTTCATCAGCGCAGGCGACACACAGTTGTCAACTCGATCCTTCATCGGCGAGTACTCGCTTAGCAGATCCATCTAGCAAATTTGGAGGGAATATTTGTAATCAGCGTCTCAAGCTCTTTCGCATGGTATAGGTCTCGTCCCGAAGTTCCGTGGGGAGCTGAAAACATTCCCTGGTCAGTACTGAGGAAGTTCAGACATTCACTTTAAAGTATGAAATTGAATTTCACGGTTATTGAGCGCGTTGGCACTATTGAATAGTACGTTGAAGTATTCTGTTGTAACCAGTCACGCTTGGACAACAGTGGACAGACGTCCGAGTTATGTTCTATAAATTTAGGTGTTTGAGATGTGACTCCCATCACAATCCTCTTTCATGCTTATGGGGCTGTGTAAGGAATCTTTCGTGTGCGTGACTTCGTATGTTATGACTTTTCTTTACTTTTCTTAGATCGTTTTTTGCTCCTCCAGGGGACACTGATGAGTCACTGCCGACGCTGGTTTGCCAAGAAGCGCGCTCCTTCGCGGGGGTTGCGCATCCGACCGTCCGAATCCCATCATCTACGTCAATCTCAGTGAGGCCGTTCTCCACCCTCCCTCATCACCCCTAGCTCGGTAGCGTCTGCACCACCTTTTTTCTCTTTCTTTTGTTATTGCGCTCAGCGCTTATTGTGCTGAATAGTGATAACTCCTCCATTTTAATACTCAGTGCGGTTGAATCCGTTTTGAGGCATCATCTAATCTAGCACATTCTAAAAACGCGATTTTTCCATCTACGGTACCGGACGCGTCTTTTGAATAGACGCCGCAAAAACTGCGATTTTGCGGTTACTGTTTGCGCGCTATAGTGCTGCAGCTCCCCGATTACAAGCTGTTTCTCATGATGCTACTGCAGAGCAAAACAGAAAAACGCAATTAAACAGACCATGAGACTGTCGACGTCAACTACATACACGACCGTCCATATTGATATAATGATGTTGTTCATGACGCAAAGGGCTGTTTACAGTAATCGAACAAGCGAATTAGGTGATACAGTGCAGGTGATCTCCCCAAGAAATAGTCTTAGAACTCGTCTGAAGACACCGAGCGCATTACGTTCTAACTGTCCTTTTTGAGTGATCCTGTCACGCCTTGCTCTAAAATGTCGATCACATCGGGTCCACCACAGCACCGTTATCAGCGGGGGACGCCGCATACCTAGGGCATGTGATCCATCGTCCACCGCGTTATTGCTACAGCTACACAGCAAAAATCTAAGTGAGCCACAAACTTAGTAATTTCGCCGACATGCTTTCTCAGCTTTGTTGCCCATTTGATTTTGTCTGAATGCACATACATATATAAAAAGGAAAATTCAGATCAGGTCCGTTTTGCCACTACCTTCAAGTGAGCTTGTTGATGTAGCATCTCCCCGATGGCTCACCAGTGGAGGGGGGGGGGGGGATGCTGAAGTCGTGTTGCAGCACTAGCATACCGTTTCGACTGTGTGCGCCATTGTGGCGTTTGCGGAACCTCAACCATGCAATTGGAAACGGACTCTCCTATAAGAATACTAAGGAAAGCCCCTGTAAAGAGGCAGAGCTTCAAACGGGACTCAGCGTGGCCGATAACATTCACGGACCAATGTTATGCAGCATCCCCGCAGAAATCGGTGCTTTGGTTGACCCATTCTTTACAACGTGATCAAGGCGCTGAAGCTCATGGTGTATACCGGGAGCACCCCTCCACCCTTTCTTTGGGGCACCTATCGGAAGTTTTTCTGGTGCCTCGAAATTTAGGGCCAACCTCATAGGGTGATCCTCTGGTCTTCTGAAGATGTGCCCGTACCACTTCATGCGCTCCTCCCTCATCTTCAGCTGGATCGGGGCTGTCTTCATCATTGCCCTAACATCCTCATTTCGCACTCTGTCTCGAAGAGTCCATCCACACACCCACCTGAGCATCCTCATTTCCGCCGCGTGCAGTTCTGGAGATCTACAGTGCATTTCAAAAGTATGTAGCCACCTCGAATTCAACAGTTTTATCCTTCGCCTTTGCTACTACGAACCGCCGTTTGTCGCATTCAACTCCTCGTAGTCGGAAATA
Organism: Heligmosomoides polygyrus bakeri; assembly: GCA_947359475.1. NCBI lineage: Eukaryota > Metazoa > Nematoda > Chromadorea > Rhabditida > Heligmosomidae > Heligmosomoides > Heligmosomoides polygyrus. The sequence continues at coordinate 72,646,292 of OX375867.1, forward strand.
CCTATGTTGCTTTTTACAGGAAAAACCTTGGTCTCTAACAAAAATAGATGGTTTTTGAATTTTTTTGTTTGTTTCGAAAGTATGTAGCCACTCTCAAAAAATACGATTTTTATTAAAAAAATTAATAGTCAATTGAACCACCATTATTTCTTGTTACATCAAGTACCCGTCTGCGCATACTACTGACAAGTTTCTGGATCATTTCATCACCGACGTTGTCCAGGCAGGCAAAATAGCGGTTTTCAGCTTTCCAACATTGTTGAACTGCCTGTTATTCAAGTAGACCTACCGGACCAAGATACCCCACATGTCCTCCATTGGGTTACAGTCAGGTGAGCAAGCTGACCATTCCATTACTGGGATTCGATTACGTTGGGGACAGTCTGTGGTCGATTTGGACACATGAACTGCAGCGTTGTCCTACTGCAGAACATGTGTCTACCGTTTTCTCCCCGTTAGGAAGGGCAGCAGGCTGGACTTCAGTACGTCTTGATACTCTAAACTGTCCAATGATGGAAATCTGAGCTTCAGCTTCCCCCTACTGCAGAAGCCTGCCCATGTCATCAGAGACCCGCCTCCGAAGTTCTGTCGAGAGAAGGTGATGGGAGCCTGTCGTAGGTCTCTCCAGTAATACCGGTAACCATCGGGACCTAACAGAGTAAATTTTTTCACACCGGCGAAGATGACCTAAAGCGATAAGCGTGTGAAATTCATGACGTCGACGAAACCAGAAAGTTCCTACCTTTTCCCATTGCGTCGCCATGTTTTGCGAGCAAACTCCAGTCGCGCCTGCTTGTGGAAGACCGTAAGATGAGGTGCTTTTTGCATGGTCTGTCTGCAGATGTGTTCGTTTGATTGAATAGAACGCCATATCGTTGTTCTTGATGCGGATAGAGCGCGAACTTGGTTGACGCTCCATGTGGAGTTCGACACCATGCGGCTGATTCGCCGATGATCCTGGCTCGAAATCACGCGCGGACGACCCGGTACAGGTGCAGGCCGACAACCGTTAGGATTTCGAAGAAAGTGGTCGACACATCCATGCGAACGTCCGAGCTGACGAGCAATGGCGCGGTTTGTCAAGCCAGCATCCTTGAGCGCTCGGATATGAGCTTGTTCCTCGATAGCCAAGACACGTCCACGGACTGGCATAGTGGTTTTTTCTTGAAGAACAGGTCAATCTGGCTATTTATGACAAGAAATTTCCGCCAAAAATCGCACAAAGTTTCAATAGGAGTGTAAAAATGCCCAATATCCTGAAGTGGCTACATACTCTAGAAAATAACAAATATTCAAAAACGCCTAGTTTTTGCTGGAGATCAAGCTTTTTTTGGAAAGTGCAATCTAGCTATTTTCATCTACGGGAATCCAACGCGGCTAACGTCAGTTCGCAGAAACGAGCGCGAAACGTGAAATTATCAATTTCAAGGTGGCTACATACTTTTGGAACGCACTATATGGTCGCAGAGGATTCATGTATATTCCCTCCATTTGAGTCGTGCTGCATTTATCCTACCCCTGACCGCCTGCTCTAAACTTCCTTCCTCGAATAGGTCACTTCCGAGGTAGCGGAATTCTTCCTTCTTCTCGATCGATACCTCTTGGCAGTCTAGGATCGGTCTAGTGCAAGGCTCAGAGCTGATAAACTTCGTCTTCTTCACGTTCAGCCGAATGCCGTCGTCTGCAAGGGCTACTTGCCACAGCTGTGCCTTCTCCTCCAGCTCCCCGGCTGTCGGCTACTAGGGCGATATCGTCCGCATAGAGGATGATCCTAAGAGGGCCTTCTTCCAGGTGTTTCACTATGCAGTCAGGCGCCAGCACGAAGAGGAACGGACTCAGAGCCGACCTTTGATGTACCCCCACTGTGATGTCCATCTTCTTTGCCATCCTGTATAGGGTTCGTACCACCGCTTTCGAGCCTTCGTACATGTCCTTTGCGATCGTGATCAGACGTTCCGGGACACCTCTCCCTCGGAGCGATTTCCAGAGCACGGCTCGGGATAGCCTGTCGTAGGCTTTGTCCAGGTCTAGGAATGCCATGTAGCAGGGCTTTTGTTTCTCCCGACATTTCTCCATTACCTGGCGAGCGATAAAGATGGCGTCTGCAGTGGACCTCTCAGGCATGAACTGCTCCTGGGAGATGGTGACAAACTCCCTCAGCCTCGAATTGACCAGTCGTTCATAGACCTTCATCGTGTGTGAGATAAGTTTGATCCCTCGGTAGTTGGAGCACTCGGCTGCGTCCACTTCTGCTTGAAGATGGGGACTATGATTGATTGATTGATTGATTATTGACGTGTGCTTTCGCACACGTAAAAACAAACAAAACATCAAATTCAACGCGAACAAACAGCTAAACATAACCTACTCGTGTACAACTAGTATAAGATAGAACCTGAAAAAAGCAAGGTAGTATAAAGGAAACCACGACAACACAACAAGAGACATGATTGGTAAGAAAACTATGAGGCGGGAGCAAAAAGAAAAAAAAATATATACGAGGAATCCTCGAGTCTACATCGTCAGCCTTCCAACAACAGCGCGAAGAGCCCTTACACTCATGCTTGCCAAGTCCTTGCTCCAATTGTTGTTTAAAATAGGTATAACCCTAATGCTGAAGAAGTTGTTCCGTAATTGAGTACGAGCAAATGGCTTTCTAATTTTATAAGTGGAGCCTCTCGTTCTGAACCTGTACCAAGTAAAGAATTCTGCAGGATCCAGTCGCGTTTTATTAGTGATTATTTTGATAGCCATCAGAAGATCATTCTTCCTTCGTCTGCTACACAAACTCGGAAGCCCGTAAATTCGACGGCGCTGCTCCCCATTTGGCAGAAAACGATAAGGCAGACCAGTGCACCGCATAGCAAGTTTGCGGGTAAAATTATTTTGAATACTCTCCAACAATGCAATAAACTTTTTTTGGTATGGGGAGAAAACAGTTGTTCCCGACTCTACCAAGGGCCTTACATAGGACTTATAGGCCTTTAAAAGAGTAACGGAATTTTTACTTCTAACTGCTTTAAACAAGTTGTATGTTCTATGAATAGCCCTGCCAAAAATAAGTTTGAGGTGCGGCTCGAAGGAGAGCTTGTTTGTAAATCTGAATCCTAGGTCTGTGATCTCATTTACATTCTCCAATATAGATTCTCCGATATTGTAATTGTAAACAGATTCCTTGTTTCCAATATGCAGGACCTTGGTTTTTTCCGCTGCGATTGGCAATCCCCACGTTGAGGACCAGTCATCAACCGCTGAAATAGCATCTTGCAAAACTAAATTATCACGCTGGCTCTCAATAGTCCTGTACAATTTGATGTCGTCTGCGTACATGACGCAGCTGACCCCAATATCAGTAAGCGTTGGGGGCAAATCGGCAGTATAAATCAAAAACAATAAGGGTGAAAGAACACTGCCTTGTGGGATGCCACTAGGAACATTATACGCCTCAGAGAACTCACAACCCACACGGACTCGGCAGGAGCGGTCACGCAGAAAATCACCAATCCAGTCCACCGGCCTGGGATGCAACCCCACCCTGGCCAGTTTACCCAGTAACAAAGTGATAGGTACTCTATCGAACGCTTTTGAAAAGTCAAAGCACACAACGTCCACACTCTTTCCAGCATCAACCGCCATAGTCCAGCCATTTAGTAAAGAGAGCAACGCAGTCTCAGTAGATTTTCCCTTACAAAAGCCATGTTGGCAAGCCGGTATGATGCCGTTCCTGTCTAGGTGCTGGACCAATCTGCGCTTAACAAGCTTTTCAAAGGCCCTAGCGAAGACGGAAGTAATACTAATAAGGCAATGGTTGCCAGGAGAATTATAAGGAGGTTTTTTAGGCACCGAAACTATGAACGATTGCTTCCATCTCCTAGGCACTTCGGCGCGCATGTACGACAAGTTGAATAGAAATTCCAGCGGAGTCACAATGTGGTCTACAATACGCTTGATAAAGTGAAGCGGAACGAAATCGGGGTTACTGAGAAAGAAGTTGGCCACTTGAGCAGAACTTTGGCGATATCATCTCGATAGAACCAGATGTTAGGCTCCATGAGAGGAGCACAAGGAGTGAGATCGGGACAAGGCCTACAATTGGCGGTAAGGTATACTTTTTGAAATTGCTCGGCAAAAAGTTTAGCTTCGTCACGGTCAGAAATAGCTAACAATTCTTCGTCAGTAACAATCGCAGGTATGCTGTAGTTTGCTTTGAGACGCTTGCGAATGTAAAAATGTAATTTAGCTTGGTCACCGGATTCGACAAGCTTACGTTCAATGTACGTAAAATATTTGGAAAGAGATTTCTGAAGACGTGAATTAAGAGACTTGTAACTATCCCAGTTTCCACTATTATCAGATTTCACAGCGCGATCCCATAAGCGGTTTCTGAGATTGAACATGGAAACAAGATATCTAGGCAAGTTTACACCACTTTTGCCGCGGCGCAAAGGGACAAATAAATCTATGACATGATGAAGGATACCAAGAAAAATATCATACTTCTCATCTACCGTATTACCATTCCCGAATGAGCCAAACCAGTCAATATCGGCCAAATAGTCAAGGATAGCACTGTAGTCAGCGGACTTAAAATCCCTGGTCCAAGTCATAACGTCGTCAATCGTACGGTGGCGAATGAAGAGAGTAACGCTGGAATGATCACTGCAGCCGATCGGAGGTGCTACGGACACATTATGGATGATTTGGTTGTCGCTACTAAGAATAAGATCAAGATACGACAAGCCGCGAGTGGGCTTAGGAACGTATTGAATAAAATTATGTGAGGAGAACAAACTGAGAAAGTTTTTGGATGTAGGGTAGTAGGCACTGCAACAATTCCAGTTAATATCAGGGAGATTGAAGTCCCCTGCGACAATAGTAGGGCAGTCCACCACTGAGAAATCACTAATAACTTTACAAAGCATAATGGAATTACGGGAAGTGCAATTAGGGGCTCTGTAGACAAGGATGATCTGAACTACCTTATCTTCCGGAAAGATGTCACAAACTAATATTTCGTAGCCATCCTTAACAGATTCCTTAAAAATTTCTTTGTAATAAATAGTGTTCCTAAGCAAAATAAACACCCCTCCACCAGTTTTATGCAAGCGATCACAACGAATGATAGAGTATTGAGAATTTATAATGCCCAATAATGGCTCTGTAGCGTGTTTGTTATTTAACCAGGACTCAGTGACAAGCACCATCTCGTAGCTCATGCACATCATGGCAGAAACAAAGAAGTCACGGTTCCTAACCAAGGAGCGGATATTTGCAAGCATACATCTGAGCTCACCTCGGCTATGATTAGAGGCTCTTAGACGTTTCCCGAAGATCCTTCGTTTACATGAGATTGAGAAAGATTGCCTTGGCTCATATCCACGGAGTTTTCACAAGAAACAGTTATATTTGCAACAGTGTTGAATGGACGAGCGGAATTGGGCCTGGAGCCAAACCTCTTACTCTGCTCCTCACGCAAGCGCACCAATTCTTCCTTAGAAAGTGATAGGCGTATATATACGCCACTAAGGAAGAAAGAGCGCAAGCGCGGGGCGCGACTAATAGCGAAGTCCCTGTGCTTTGAGGAAGGGAGAACAACTTTCAGCAAACGACTACCAGTAGACATAGGTCTACCCATGCGGTAAACAGAACATGGAAGGCACTCAATATTTAGATGGGCGAGGATAGAATTCACCTGTGCAAGGTCATATGATGCGCGATCAACTGATGAAAAAGAGGACAACTCTGGCACTCCGATTACAACAATAGATCTCTTCCTTTCCATTTCATGGCAAGGACACATGTCAGGAGCATTTGAAATTGCGGAAGAGAAGATATTTTGAAAAGCAGGAGGTTCAGACGTACAACGGGAAGTGCCGATACTAGAGTCGCGTGACTCAGCTAACTGCTTCAATTGCACAATCTCTAACTTAAGCTTGGTGTTCTCTTCAGCTACGTTAACGCACCACTGATGGATTTCCCTCATCTGCTTCATCGTTTCAAGTAGACATTCCATCATCACTTTGGCATACGTCGGGATCTCCTCGCCAGCACGATCAAGCAGTTTAGCTATCTTGTCCTGTCCGTCTGGTGACGCGAACTCCACATGCTTTCGCTTGATGGCTGGAACGGACAAGGAACGACGAGGTGTAGAGTCCATGACCGACAAGGCAAGCACGAAATAGCGCGCAAAAACGAGAGAAATACACGTGAGCAGGTGGCAATAACGACGATCTTCGATGTTCGATTCCCTGCCACAAGGAATCACGCTGACCACTGAGCCGAGTTCTGCGACAAAAACGCGATGTTGAAGTAGCTGCGGGAGGCCGGAAGAGAAGAACCAGCAGTGAACTCGCCAGATGTAATACCAAATCGTACAGCCGGAGTCAGACCGGAGAATGTCCAGCAGAATATGTAGAAACCAGGTAGCAGACGGAGTGCGGTGACGGGCGAGCGAAAGAGGCGGCCACCCGCGACGACGGCAGGCTCAAAACTGATGCTGTCCCTCCAGTCATCCTCTATCGTGACTGTTGAAGAACTGTGTCAACCAATTGACTCTACAGTCTCCAAGCACCTTCTAAGCCTCTATTGGCACACCATCAGATCCAGCTGCTTTGCTTCCTCTCCGAGCTTCATCCTCGTTGCGAACCTCTTCTTGTGTCCAGGATAGGATGGGTCCTTTCATTGGTTGTTCTTCTTGGGTTTTCCGACGAGGAAATTCTTCATTCAGGAGCACCTTGAAATACTCCTCCCATCTCTTTCTGACCTCCACTGACTTCCGTAATACCCTAGCACTGCACTCTTCACTGTCTTGACCACTCGAATGTCGACGCAAGCTCTATGCCGCGCCTTAGCCAGCCGGGTAGCGAACGTCTCTCCCTGTGGCCCGTCTAGCTTCTCATATAGGGCATCCATCTCGGCGCTCTTCGCTTTCGATACAGCTGCTTTTGCCAGGCTTTTCTGCTTTCTATAGGCTCTAAGAGGCTTGCCTTCTACCACTGCTTATAGGTCTCCTTCTTTTTCCTCACCACAGCCTACACCTCTTCGTTCCAGAACCATGCAGCCTTCCCTTCTGGGTTCTCTCTTTAATGCACCGAGGACTTCCTTGGCACATCGTAGGATCGTTTGGATCACCTCCTCCAGGTCCCGTTTACGAGGCCAGTTGGATACGGAAGACCTGCTTCGAGCCCCGTTCTTTGCGTAGCTCGTTGCGCTCTGAACCGTGCCGTTTTCACCATCGGATTCTGGGTACTGTTCTTACCTTGGGCTTGCTAGGTAGATGTATGGTCAGATTGGCTACCAATGGCCTGTGCTGCGATGCTACATCTTCTGCCGGAAGGACCTTTACATCCCGGACGATTTTCAAAGCAGGTCTTTGCACTGTTATGTGGTCGACTTCCGTCCGTCTTCCTCCGCTAGCATAGGTCACCTTCTGGCTCTCCCTCTTCGCGAAGAAGGTTCTACCGACAAGCAGGTTGTGAGAAATAGCCAAATCAAGAATTCTTTCTCCATCCGGGTTCACCAAGCCGACCTCTTTACCTCCTGGACCCTTTCTACTCCTTTTCTGCCACTCCTTACGTGCCCGTCCATGTACCCTGCTACAGACAGATGATCGCCTTCTGGTACGACCTTTATGGCCTCCTCGAACGTGAAGTAGAAATCATCCTTGTCATGCTCGGGGCATCCGGTCTGTGGGGCATAGACGGGCATGACAGTCCAGTAACCCTCCTTCGTGTCGAGCCGCAGTGATATGATGTGGTCGTTTATCTTTTGGACAGCAGCTACCGAATCCTTGAGGAACTGTGCGAGAGCTATCCCGACTCCGTTTCTCTTGGTGTCCTCTCCGTTGTGGAACAGCTTGATCCCTTCTCCAATCTCTTTGGCATCCGCTCCTTTCCATCGCCTGCAGACACAGGATTTCTATCCTTCTGCGCTTCATCAAGTCAGCCACTTCCCTGGATCTTCCGGTTAGTGTTCTCACATTCAGAGACCCCAGTCGAACCAGAGGTCGTTCTTGGCCTCTCTTTGGCCGAGGTCGTTCTTCCCTCGGTAGCTCTCGCATACTGGCCGCAGAACTCAGGCGGGGTTCTCAGCTTCACTTCCGGGTGGCGTCCTAGCCTTTACACTGACTCCATTGCGACGTTTGGTCATGGTTTGTTACAGGTTTCTCCATCAGCCGGTCTGTCAACCTGAGCGAGACGCTGGAACCGTTGCCATTTTTGCAATCTCTGCAGGGCATAGCGTGCCGTACTTCACAGAAGGTAACATCACAAACCGATCACCATTTATGATGCCTACTTCCCTTCTCATCCCGTGCTGAGTTCGTATCACCCTCCTCCCGCCTTTGGGTGCCCCTTTCATGCCTTCGGGGCGTGCTGTGATTCAGACTTCGCTAGGCTTTCTAAGAATTGTCGAACTCCCTCTCAGCCTGGAAGACCCTGCCGGAGATTAAAAAAAACCTCCGCTGTGCATCGCAGTTCGATACCTATTGCCTCCCCCCTCCCCCCGCCACGATGAGGCGCTGAACCATATGGGAGCTCGAGGATCTATTGTTACTGGTTAATTTTGAGGCGTGGTGTCGTATCTCACTTTCTCGCGCGCGCTATGCGTAATTTTCACATGCAGGGCACGTGAAAATCACGCGTGTTTTCAATGATGAACGAACTGAAGACAGTCTTCTTACTTATAATCAACACCCTAAGCAGCCACACTGGGCAAGGTTGAGCCAAGTCGGTGACTTTGACCCGACAACCTTAGTTGTTGATATGGGTGGCATTCGGCTGTAGTCAGTGAAACGAACTTCGGATTTGTGTTAAGCATCCCAAATAGCCTTTAGGGTGGCGTGCGGATTACGGGAGGGGCTTGGTCCCCCAGGACAGACGCGCGAAAATCGCTCTGGTCGTCAACGTGTTAAATCATTTGCCGAACGCCGGGATTCGGAAGACCTAACACGTGAAAGGTGCTTCCGGATTCAAAACACGTGTCACAGATGCATTTAAACAAGCGACCGGATTCAGAACACATAAACTCCATGCGCCGTAAGCGTCGTGGCAACATTGTGACAGTTGCGTTGGGACTCAGAAAACGTGTCACAATCTTTATGCAGCTCATTTGCGGATTCAGAAAACGTGACACGGATAATGTACAATGGGAGATCAGATCCAGAGCTGCCCAGCATGCTTTGGATCTTCAGAGGATCGGCGCGAGTACTCGACTTTCACTACGTTTCTCGCCGGCAAATAAGGTTGCGGGCTTCGCCCAAAGCCCGAGATAAGAACACACCGACCGTCTTCTTTTCTTCTTCAGGCCTTCTTATCCTTTGTTCCTTCTTGATTACAGTAAAGAACTGGCTATACTATATAGAATAGTATAGCGGGACACGATGGGGCAGGAAACGTTTAAACCTATTATGCCTGTCCACTATCTATCGCATGTACGTGATCTATTCTCCGATTGTTCGAAATACCCACTCTCTAGGTTGTGAAAAACAAATCGTGAGAGCATCAATCCGAAGTTCAGAAACATAATTAAAATTAATCGGTATTAGTCAACCGGTCGGTATTGTTTACCGCCCGACGGCAGTAATACTCCTCCGATTCATTTTCCCTCCCCCTGTCCCTCACCCACCATAACCATGTGCCGGCAGAGAAACGGAGTGAGAATCAACGTGCATGCTTCTTACACGAAGCCTTTAAAAGGTCATCTGAAGATACAACGCATGCTGTGCAAAGTCCGATCTGTGGCACCTCGTCTGAATCAATACATATTGGACGACGGCTTCGGCACGTCTTCTGAATCCCGGCGCACGCCACTTGATTTCCATCCCTACCCGGACGCGTTCCACGGATCTCCCTCGATAGAGAGCCTTCGGGCTCTCTTGTTAAGAGGGATCTCGGGCCGCTTGTCGCAGGGCCACGTGGCGCGTCCCCGGGTGGTGGATAGGGGAATTAAACGCGAACCAAATGCGACCGTGTACTGCCCAGAGACGCAGGTGGGATGCAGGGGATGGACTCCTTGCTCCTGCTGTGTCGGGTCGATGCGTTCCTTGTGCGTGGGAGCGGCATGTTCGTGCACAGTGTGCGTGGATGTGTCCGTGACTGTGCGGATTGTAACTGTGTCGGCTCGGCCAAAAGCTTGCACTCGGTAGACTGGGAGTACATGTAAGGCGATTCGAGGCCGCCTTAAGTCTCGCCCCGTCCCTTCGGGCAGTCTGGCTGGCTGCCCTGGAGTTCTTCGCCCGCACGACAGAGCCTGACTAGCTACCCGTGTTGTATTCCAGTCAAACACAGCAGCACTAAAGGGCCTCATTCCCCTGACCCCGAAAGAGCCCCCATTTCTGCAGCGATGGGAAGGACGAGTACGGAGAGGCTGCTAAAATCTCAGGGCCTAACCAGGCTGCGCAAACTGAGAAGGACTAGGATGACGATCTGTACTTACAACGCCCGCACGCTTGCGTCGGAAGCATCCGTCGAGGACCTGATGATGCAAGCCAGGAAGATCAAGTACGACGTCATCGGACTGACCGAGACGAGAAGACACCACCCCCTACACGCCGCCTACGACTCCGGAGAAGAACTGTTCCTCGGAACATGCGACAGCAGGGGAGTAGGCGGCGTTGGTGTCCTCGTCAACACGCACTTGGCCATGAACATCGATTCGTACGAGTCTCTGACAAGCCGAATCGGACGTCTGCGACTGGAGCGATGTGGCTCCGTGTCAGCCTTGACTGTGTTCGTCGCGTATGCCCCAACATCCGACTACGACGACGAAGACGTCGAGGCCTTCTACGTGGAGCTGGAGAAGTTCTATAAGGAAGATCACACCTTCTACAAGGCGATCGTCGGCGACTTCAACGCCAAGATCGGGGCACGAAGGTCGCCGGAAGAACTTCACATCGGAACCCACGGTTTGGAGTGGAACGAGCAAGGTGAAAGGCTGTCTGAGTTTATCATGTCGACCAAGACCATCCATGGAAACTCGCAGTTCCAGAAGCCTCCCTCCCTACGATAGACCTGGGAATCCCCCGGTGGCCAGTTCCACAACGAGATCGACCACATCATCTTCAATCGCAAGTATTGCCTGACCGATGTCTCCGTTGTCCCCAAGTTCTACACGGGATCGGACCACCGCCTCCTTCGCGCGAGGTTCCGCTTTTCGCGTCAAGGAGAGAAAGCCGCGAAGTTCAAGAAGAGGAGTCCCAGAACGACCATCAACTGGGATCTCTACACCTCTCTTGTCGGCCTTTGGGAAGATGCCGTCATGGACAACGACGACGAGGAATACGATCGCTTCGTGCACCATCTCCACGATAGTGCTAAGGGAGACGAGAGCTTGAAGACCACCAAGAGACGCTTGTCTCCGGAAACTCTCGAGCTGATACGCCAGCGTGGAGCAGCACGAGCGTCAGGCAACTACCAACTGACGTCCGAGCTTGCGAAGCTATGCAGAGAGGCGATAAAGGAGGATCTTAAGGAGAGAAGGGCGGAAGTGTTGGCTGAAGCTGCAGAGGCAGGGTTGAGCATACGCAATGCCCGCCGAGACTTCTCTAACTTCAAGACCAAGATGACCGCTCTCCGACGTCCCGACGGAACCGTCACCTCTTCCAGAAGGACCATGGAGAAGGTCATCCACGACTTCTACTCCGATCTCTTCGATAGCCACGTCCACCTGCCCCCATGCCATCTTCCGCAGGATGGATACGTCGTCCCCTCTGTTCTCCCTTCCGAGATCCGACACGCCATCTCGTCGGTGAAGAAACGTACAGCACCCGGTCCTGACAGGATCAGAGCTGAACACCTGAAGAACCTCCCGCCAGCGCTCATCAACACCTTGGCGCGGCTCTTCACACGCTACCTGTCCGAATGCAAGGTTCCGTCTCAGTGGAAGACCAGCAAGACCGTCTTGCTGTACAAGAAGGGAGACGTGCACGACATCGGCAACTATCGCCCGATCTGCCTGTTGTCCGTAGTCTACAAGCTGTTCACTCGAGTCATCCTGAATAGGATTAGTAGAAAGCTGGACGAAGGACAGCCATGCGAACAAGCAGGATTTTGGAGAGGATTCAGCACGATCGACCACATACACACCATTACGAAGCTCATCGAAGTGTCGCGAGAGTACAAGCTGCCGCTGTGCCTTACGTTCATTGACCTGAAGAAGGCATTCGACTCCGTCGAGACTGAAGCGGTCATGGAAGCCCTGCTCACCCAGGGCGTTCCTACTCAGTACATCAGAGTCCTTCGAGAGCTGTACAGTGGATCCACGACCAAGATCTCACCATTCTACAACGACGTCGTCATTGACGTGAAGAGAGGGGTTCGACAAGGGGATACCATATCCCCGAAGCTCTTCAACGCCACCCTCGAAAACATAATGCGCGAACTAGAATGGGATGACATGGGAGTGAAGGTCGACGGCCGGCAACTGCACCATCTTCGCTTCGCTGACGACATCGTGCTCATAACACCGAGCATCAGCCAGGCGGAGCGAATGCTGGCCGACTTCGATCGTATATGTGGAAGCGTTGGACTGCAGCTGAATCTTACGAAGACGATGTTCATGAAGAACGGATGGGTTTCTGATGCCCCATTCTCGCTCAACGGAACGAACATCTCCGAATGCTCCAGCTATGTGTATCTGGGTCGCGAAGTCAACATGGCCAACGACCTAGCACCAGAGCTGAGCAGGAGGAATCGAGCGGCTTGGGGAGCTTTGAAGAGCGTCGAAGAAGTCGTGAAGAAAACGAAGAACGTCCGACTCCGTGCCCACCTATTCGACTCCACTGTTCTTCCTGCCCTAGCATACGCCTCAGAGACCTGGGCTATACGAAAGCAGGATGAACACGCGATCAGCGTCGCGCAGCGTGGAATCGAGAGGACGATGCTCTTAGTGACACGACTCACGCAAGTGAGAGAAGGCCTCCGGAGTTCCGAGCTTCGCCGACGTTCGAAGATCAGAGACGCTGTCGCATGGGCCAAGTCGTCGAAAATTAGGTGGGCCGGCCACGTAATGCGATTCGCAGACACCCGCTGGACGAGAGCCGTCACAGACTGGATTCCGCGGGATGTCAAAAGAACACCAGGACGCCCACCAACGCGTTGGTCGGACTTCTTCGTGAAAGCCCTGAACGACCGATATGACGCTCTTCGTGTCCCTCGAGCGAGGAGGATCCATTGGACCAGGGCACGCGACAGGGACGAATGGAGACGCTGCTGGCGCCCGCTCGAGCAAGTCGATGATCAACGGGACGACAGGTGATACAGGTGATACAGGTGACCCGGACGCGTTGTCCGTTCAACAGTTCGTAAATTTGGGTGATCTGCCGCCAAGGTTATAAGTCGGCCAGCGATCGACCATCGTTAAGCTCAAAGCAAGCCTGGCTGACATACGCCCCCCCCCCCCCTGTCGAACGCATCCCTTGCTTTGGTCTCCGTCCCCATGACATTGGCTGAAATCTGTATAGTAAGATATTTCTGCTAATTGAACATTCCGGATTAGGACTCTCACGATCTGCTACCCGCCCATAGAGAAAATAAGAACTTCGGAGTACAATCACAAATCCTACTATATATAATCGGTTAATATCATGTGTCCGTCACGGAGAGGGGGCATTGCGGCGTATGCCAGCCGGGCTTTCTTTGAGCTTATCCATGGGCGATTGCTGGCGAACTATATCCTTGGCTGCAGATCGCCCAAGTTTACGGTATTTTGAGCCAGGATATGGATGGGATCAGGTGCCCAGCGCCGAGAATCAGAAGACGTGCCGCAGACGTCCTCCAAAGTGCGTCATGATTCAAAAAACCTGATGAAGATGTCGTTCAACTTGCGTCAGGATTCAGAGTACGTGCTGCAGATGTCATCCAAATATCCTGGTGATTCTGAAGACGTGCACAAGACGTCGTCCAAGGTGCAATGGGGTTCAGATGACGTGTTGCAGATGTCGTGCTGTCCGAAGTGCGCAGAGCTTCAGAAGAAGTGCCGCAAACGTTCAACTTGCAGGTAACGGGAACAATTAGGAAAGGGACCAGTGAAGAGAGAATCAGCAAAGAGGGACCACTGGAAGGGGGAACAAGGGGAGACCAGTATTTTCCCTCAATGTCGTCCAATGTGCGTCGGGTTTCTCAAGACGCATCATAGAAGTCGTGGCATGTGTGTCGGGGTGTAGAAGAAGTGTCATAGACCTCGTGACACGTGACACTCAATCTAACACTGAGTGTTACATGTGAGTGCTTGACTAACTATCGCTCACGCCAGCACATAGGTAAGGAAGTATTAGCGGGGAGAGGAGGGGAAGAAGTAGGAGGGTGATTATGGAGGAGTATTACTGCCGTCGGACAGTAAACGTTGTCGACCTGTCGACCAATACCGATCAATTTTAATTATTTTTCTGCAGATTAAGCACTTCGGATTGGGACTCTCATGATTTCTTTCTCGACACGTAGAGAGCGGGCACTTCAGAGAATAAATCGCGTGTATGCGATTGAGGGTGGATGGGCTTCATAGGAACAGCGAAGATTCCGCCCACCATATCCCGCTACACTAATCTATATAATAAAACCATTTTTAGTATAGTAAAAGTAAAAAAGTCTAGAGAAGAATGGAGGAGGACTGGGGATGTTGTATTCTCGGGGTTTGGGGGCGAAGCCCCCAACCAAACGTTTGGCGGCCGCTAGGCCGCTGAACGTCTGGTAACAATATATGCGGAAGAGGGTGAACAGGATTCATACAAACTGGGGCCGGTTTCATCAACGAATTACAGCAATTCAACGGAGAAAATATAGCTGAAATCCCTGATAGTGCGGCGAAATGCTTCACCACATCGCTTGATAAGCCGCGCTGTCAGGGATTTCGGTTGTATTCTCTCTGTTAAAATGCTGTAAGTCATTGTTAATCCAGCCCCTGCTTTGAAGATTCTGTCCCACCATATCGCGATATCCTACCACATCCTATTACGTATACACAGTAAAACCAGCTTTTCACTGTGATGAAAGGAAGAAGGCCTAAAGAAGAAAAGAAGGCGGTAAAGATGTACTACTGTCGAGGCTGGGAGCGAAGCCTCCAGACAGGCGTTTTGCGGCCGCTAGAGCTCTGAACGTCTGGTTTTTGTTCAATGGTTTGGTAATTTGGGGAAAGGGAATGTCAAGACACAATTGCTTTGGTCAAATCCTGATTATGTAAACACTATAGAATATCCTTTCTTCATCAACTGGGCGCTCTCAGTGTTTTCCGACATCGTGGTCCACTCGCACACCATCAGCTCCTGCAGAACCCTGTATAGTTGTGCCCGAACGAATATATTCGAATAATTATTCGAATAATTTATTCGAATATTCATTCGAATTATTCGATCATTCGGTTTTCTTGATTTTCGAATATTCGTTCGAATTCGATTATCGATAATTTTCAAAAGTCGAATATTCGTTCGAATTCGATTATCGATAATTGTGAAAAGTCGAATATTCGTTCGAATTCGATTATCGATGATTTTGAAAAGTCGAATATTCGTTCGAATTCGATTATCGATAATTTTCAAAAGTCGAATATTCGTTCGAATTTGAACATCGAAGGGAGCCATATTCGAATATTATTCGAATCGAATAGTCAAACTCTATTCGATCGAATAATTTTATTCGAATATCGGATAAACCTGGGCTTGTAGTACGAACATACAGATTTTGGTCGCGCGCGCGGCGGCCTCTGTCGCACGTGCGGCGAACCGCCACTGACGCAGGGCTCTCTAGGTGGGCTGTCAGGGGGGAAATGGAGCTCTAACAAACTCCCGAAGTATGCTGTATTGTACCTAGATATGTGGCTTTAAGAAATCGAGCTTCTTGTCACAAAGGGACCCCAAATCTTTTCACAATGGAAACAGCTGAAAACAACAAACAAGAACATTTCTTCGATTAGGTCATCCAATTCCTTCTCGAAATATCGATTTTCTTTGAATAAGTGCACCGTAGGACTCTCAAATAGCTGAGCAGGGGCAGCAAAAGAGGTTTATGCAGTTGCACGAGCTTTAGAATCCGTGAGTGCAGCAACACACACTATGTAGACGTCGCGCTTGTCGCAGCAGTCGCCGCGGCCGCCGCGCGCTTTTGTATGTTCAGCTTGCTCCCCATAAACCTGCAGCCGGAAGAATGGATTTGCGCCACTTGACAAAAGACCCGTAACCTCTAGAGGTCGAGCACTTGACAGATTACCTGAAAATCGCCCGATTCAAATATTTTCGCGGTGGTACCACTCGACCGCGAAGGCGCGAACGCAGCCTGCGGGTGCTCCTGCTTTTGGGAGACATAGCTGTTTTCCACTTTCTGCTTATTTTCCGTTTCGGGTTATGAGGCCAATGAGGTGAAATCGATACAACCGCTGATGACAAGGAACACTGCATGTCCTTTTGTGAACATCAAGAAACGGCTCTGACCAGGGAATGCCGTCAGCTTCCCATGGAACCTCGGATTGAGATCTATATCACGTGAAAGAGCTCGAGACGCTCATCACAGATATGTAGACCAAATTTGCTAAATGGATCTCCTAAGCGAGTTATGGCCGGCGGAAGCCGCCATGTCTTCCATGTGTTAGGCGCGCTCAATCAGCATTGGGCGCAGTATTGCGCGGGAATCAGCGGTTTGGCTATCAGCGCCGTGAGCAGCAGCGGGTTTTTGCATTTTGTGATCTATCTTCGACGAGGACCTATAATCTCATTTTTAGCACATTTTTGAGCGAACGGCTAGTGGCGACTTCCATTTACGTCTATTTGAAGACGGAAACGTATTTCAGGTTGAACGTTTTATTCATGGTGTGAAGCAAGTCAGAAATTCAAATCAAAACCAAACAAAAAGTAAAAATAAAATCAAAAATCAACAAAACTTAATAAACATAAAAAATAAAAAGTAAAGGCACTAGCTAAAAGTGGTCTCCGACCGAATCGTGAAAAACGGATGTCAGATTCGTGCTCAGCACCCCAAATAACCCCCCTAGACGAAGTTTCCGCGAAAATTTTTTATTCGACCGAAGTCATGTCGGTGGAGTCGGGACTTTTAACTAGTGCCTTTACTTTTTATTTATTATGTTTATTAAGTTTTGTTGATTTTTGATTTTATTTTTGCTTTTTATTTTGTTTTGATTTGAATTTATGAGTTGCTTCACGTCATGAATAAAACATTCAACCTGAAACACATTTCCGTCTTCAAATAGACGTAAATGCAAGTCGCCACTAGCCGTTCGCTCAAAAATGTGCTAAAAATGAGATTATAGGTCCTCTTCGGAGATAGATCACAAAATGCAAAAAACCCGCCAGCAGCGGGAACCGAACTAATGAACCCAATCCTTTGGAGCGAGCACTCTACCACTGCGCCACCGCTGCTGCTGACGGCGCTAATAGCCAAACCGCTGATTACCGCGCAATACTGCGCCCAATGCTGATTGAGCACGCCTAACACATGGAAGACATGGCGGCTTCCGCCGGCCATAACTCGCTTAGGAGATCCATTTAGCAAATTTGGTCTACATATCTGTGATGGGCGTCTCGAGCTCTTTCACGTGATATACGTCTCAATCCGAAGTTCCATGGGAAGCTGACGGCATTCCCTGGTGAGTGGACTTTTGCCTCCAGATTGAATGAGGTTATCTAGCCAACATGTTCTCCTCACCTTCGACTGGCACATCCTTTTGCAATGCCTTGTAATATATTACATCTTTCTTTTTACTTTACAAGGCTATCAGATTTTTATTAATCTCCATCACACAACTTTTCTTTTTCATAATAGCTATTTCATGCGGAAAACTCATCCAAATGGATCTAGTGCTGCTTTTAAAACAGGAAATGGGATACTAACGTCGTTCAGTGACAAAATCTGCCAATGAGGACAAAGAGGAGATGTCTGACCAAATGACATCACTAATCGAGATTGCACACGCTTCAGTGCAGTCCTAGCTTGAGGTGACCGCATCTTATCGTCCATTACATTCAGTGGTTTCCACCTTCGTAAAACGGAATGCTTAATTACATCAGAAATCAGTTCAGCAAAGGCGTTGACCACACCAGTGCGGTGTAAAAATCTTAAGTTAGTGCAACAACAAATGTGTTTTAGGACTGCCTCAAGCGCAAATAGGGTCCAGGTGGGTCACACCCTAGTCAGTGGTTGTACGCCTTTGTAATATGTGTATGTAGAGTTACATCATAAATGGCCTACCTCAGATCATTGTAGGGATAAAACACACTATTGCTGCAGAAAACTTCGGTTTCAAAAAGCAAATAGGACCGTACTGCATGGTGACCCACTTCCCGGACCCTATTTGCGCCCTTCCTCACATGGTGACACCTCCCTAAGCAACTTTGCACCCTTTTCTGTGTTGCTTATTTATTACCCAGTATACATTATTGTTATTTTGCTGTTTCCTAGGACAAAGAACAATTTTAGCGAACTTTTCTTCTTCTTCTTCTTATTCTTCTTCTGAGCGTTTAGTCCCGCGCAGTCGCAGGGTCCGCTGCTTTTGTGATCCGTCGCCACCTCATTCTATCAAGGGCGTCATCTGGCGGCGAGATCTCTCTTGATGACGTCCCTCCACCTTTTCCTTTGGGCTCCTCTCGGACGCTTTCCGGTGCCTCGAAATTCAGGGCCAACTTCGTGGGATGGTCCTCTTGTCTTCTGAGGATGTGTCCGTCTAAGCCGCTGCTCCCTCATCTTCAGCTGGATCGGAGCTGTATTCATCACTGTCCTAACATCCTCATTTCGCACTCTGTCCTGACGGGTCCATCCACATGCCCATCTGAGCATCATCATTTCCGCGGCGTGCAGTTGCCGCTCCTGTGCTCTACCCAGGGCCCAGCACTCACAGCCATAGAGGAGGGCAGGCCTCACTACTGGCCGGAGAGGATTCCTGCAGAGGATTCCTGTGGACTCCCTCCATTTGAGCCGTGCTGCATTAATCCGTCCCCTGACCACCTGATCCACGCTTCCTTCCTCGGATAAGTCGCTTTCGAGGTAGTGGAATTCTTCCACCTTTTCGATCTTTTCCCCATGGCAGTCTAGGATCGGTTCGGTGCACTGCTCGGAGCTGATGAACTTCGTCTTCTTCACGTTCAGCCGTAGGCCGTTGTTTGCGAGGGCTCCTTGCCACAACTGCACCTTCTTTTCCAACTCCTCACGGCTGTCGGCTAGTAGGGCGATATCGTCAGCGTAGAAAATGGTCCTGAGGGGACCTTCCTCAAGGTGGTTCACTATGCAATCAAGCGTCAGCACGAAGAGAAACGGACTCAGAGCTGACCCTTGATGCACCCCTACTGTGATATCCATATTCTTTGTCATTCCGTGTGGAGTTCGTACCGCCGCTTTCGAGCCCTCGTACATGTCCTTTATGACCGAGATGAGACGTTCCGACACACCCCTACCTCGAAGGGATTTCCAGAGCATGGCCCGGTGTAGCCTGTCGTATGCTTTCTCCAAGTCCAGGAATGCCAGGTAGCAGGGCTTTCGTTTCTCCCGATACTTCTCCATCACCTGGCGAGCGATAAAGATCGCGTCTGTGGTGGACCTCTCAGGCATGAAGCCCCACTGCTCTTGGGATATGGTGACCATTTCCCTTAGCCTCGAGTCGATCAGTCGTTCGTAGACCTTCATCGTATGTGAGATTAGTTTGATCCCGCGGTAATTGGAGCACTCGGACGCGTCCCCCTTCTGCTTAAAGAGGAGGACTATGATGCTGTTCCTCCAGTCATCTGGCATCTTACCCTCTATCGTGACTCTGTTGAAGAACTGTGTCAGCCAATTGACTCCGTAGTTCCCAAGCACCTTCCAGGCCTCTACTGGCAGCCCATCAGGGCCAGCTGCCTTCCCGAGCTTCATCTTCCCTATGGCACTGCGAACCTCTTCCTGCGTCCATGACGGGATGGGTCCTTCCGTTGGCTGTTCTTCTTGGACTTCCCGACGCAGGAATTCCTCATTCAGCAGTTCCTTGAAGTACTCCTCCCATCTTTTTCTGACCTCAACCGGCTTCCGTAGTACCCTACCGTCAGCACTCTTCACAGTCTTCACTACTCGAATGTCGAGGCTAGCTTTATGACGTGCCTTGGCCAGACGGATGGCGAACTTCTCTCCCTGTGGCTCGTCCAGCTTCTCGTATAGGGCATCCATCCCCGCGCTCTTTGGCCTTGCTACCGCTGCTTTTGTCAGTCTCTTCAGCTTCCTGTAAGCTGTAAAATGCTCGGGTGCCCTTGTCTTCTGCCAGTGCCTATAGGCCTCCTTCTTTTTCCTCACCGCAGCCTGCACCTCTTCATTCCAGAACCATGCAGCCTTATCTGTTCTGGTTCTTCCCTTTGTTTCGCCGAGGGTTTCCTTGGCACATCGCAGGATCGTTTGGGTCACCCTCCTCCAGGTCTCGTTTACGGGGCCGGTTGGATCAATTTTAGGGAACTTTCCACCGCCAGGAATTCAGTAACTACTGCTAGCTGAGCAGCAAAGCTTGCGTAAGTTGCTGATTCAGATACATTTTCTTGTTTCACTTCGTTGTAACATCGTAAAGACAAAGATGTTGGAATAAAGTGTATTCCTTGGCATTCCAGAGTTCAAAAAATGCGAGGATCGAGTGTTGTATAGGAATTCTTCAGTAAGGATTTCGATGAGAATGGATTCCGTGTTGCTCTGTGCAACATATGCAAAAGGCGAATGAAGATACCGTTGTCGAGGACAACTACGAATCTTTGTATCACTTGGAAAAACACCACAGTTCTGTCCTGCAGAGCGCACGGTATTCTGAAAAGACGAAGCCTCCGAGGCTACGAAAGTTCAAACGACCATGACGCGATCCTCCACACAATAATGAACTCGCAATCAAAAAGATCGGTACATGGCAACCTCGCCGTACTAATAGCGGATTGCTCCCTTTCGTTGCGAGTTGCATCAACCGCAGGCTTTGAAAAGTTTGTTACGTCGTTGAATCCTAGCTACAAACCACCAACGAGGCAAGCAATCCTCAGCGTTCCGAAGAAAAATGTGGACGACATTGACCGCCGCACAGAATTTCATTGGCTGATCCAAACAACTTTTTCGGAATCACGATGGATCGCTTGACTTCGCTCAACTGCGGAACGGGACATTCGGCGATTACAGGGCATACTATGTGCTCAACATGACATTCTAGGACTTCGGCCATTCTAGACTGCGTTCCGATGGGCCTCTCAAGGTGACTGTTACTTTTCTGTTCCACTATGCACCAATGCCTTATGCATAAGCACCACCTTCAGCCGATGGGCTACAACAGACTGTGGTGTAAGCCAGCGGGAGCGTTCCAAGAGACACACGTTGGGATGGTGTGGCTGGTGGTTCCCGTGGACATCAGTTTAGTGGAATTTGATCCATATCGATTGGTGGCGATTCATATTCGAAAAACGAACTTCAGATTCGTGTTTAGCGACCTCGATTGCCCCAGGGCTGATGCTTCGGGCCCCTTGAACGACATCAACAAAAAATCGATAATTTGATCCATATCGATTGATTGCGGTCCATACACCAAAAACGAACTTCAGATTCGTGTTCAGCGACCTCGACTGCCCCCAGGGCTGAAGCTTTGAGCCGCTGTCGATCGCCATCAATTGTTGAGTATCGCCAATACGCCAGTGTGACGGACGGACTGAAGTACGGAAACACACGCGCTCTACTCCTTTGTATATAGTAGGATTCGTTCATTCGAACAAATTATTCGACTATTCGATCATTCGAAAATTTTCGACATCGAATAAATTCGATCGTTCATTCGTTCGAAAAATCTCGACGTCGAATAAATTCGATCGTTCATTCGTTCGAAAATTTTCGACGTCGAATAAATTCGATCGTTCGTTCGATCGGAAATTTTCGACATCGAGTTTCATTCGTTCGGAAATTTTCGACATCGAATAAATTCGCTCGATCATTCGATCGGAAATTTTTGACGTCGAATAAATTCGATCGTTCATTCGTTCGATAAAATTTCGAAAAAGCACAACTATAGAACCCTGGTCCCGGCGTTCCCGATTTCCCATCCAACGGCATACCGGCAAAACTGTGGAGGAGAGGAACGAGCAATTTTAATAGTATTCAGGAGCGCTGAAGATGTTATGATGGCGGAGAACGTCAAACCATGTGTCCACACAATCCACTTGACCATGCTTGCTGCATTAATGTTCGCCTTGAAGACCTGGTCACTGCGAAAACATGATGAACTCTGGATCTGCATCGCAGGAGGCGAGGAGACTATAGGACGGTTTTCACAGTAACACGACTCAAGCATGTGATAGAGCTCCGAAGTTTCGTGGTTAGCTGTCGCCCTAGTTACGCTAGTGCATAGGCTAAGTCCAACGAGACGCTCTTCGTGTTCCTCAAAAGGCTAGTTGAGCCTCTTTGGTACAAGCAAGGACGAATAGAGAAGTTGTGGCTTCTCTACATAGTCAAGCAAGTCAACAATTGACGGGATGACTGATGAAATAAACACGATGAAATTAACAGAATCAGACATCAGCCGAATAAGTTGGATCAGGCTAATTTGAGTAGTCAACCGCATGTTATAGTCTCATCATGTACAGATATGGTAGAATGACTGCGGGTGGTACTCTTCAGCATCTTCAGGGACCGGATTCATCAACGACTTACAGCAATTTAACGGAGAAACTACAGCTTGATTAGCCGCGCTTTCATGGATTTCGGCTGTATTTTCTCCGTTAAATTGCGGTAAGTCGTTAATGAATTCGGCCCCAGGTTTGAAAACTGAAGACTGTTTTCCGGTTAGTCACAATCATCGCTTCCCACACATCCTTCAGCGCAGCTGTTTTCTATCTCGAAAACTTGTCCGCCCATATTTCTTCAATTTTATTTATTTGTTCGAAGCTCCTCTTTATAAACGCTACTCAAGTTATGGGCATAAACAGTGCACATTAACTGCAAAACACGGAAAACTGATTAAGAGTGGTTTAAAATGAATCTGATGCACAAATGGTTGAGGCTTCATAATATCGCAGAACCAAAGCATATCAATCTCAGGGAGGTTAGAAAAAGGTGGAGAAACAAGAGAGCCACGAGTTGGCGAAGGTTGTTAATGTGTGCTGAGGGTTAGCTAGAAATGAAAGGAGGGAAAGCAGGATGGTTGTCGGAGAGACCACGAGTTACCGACTTGGTTGGAGTAATAGGAGAAGAACGAAGGAAAAACGCGTGCAAGAAACACGATCTGGAAAGGACCAGAAGAAGAGCAGGTAGAGCAGTGTCGGGTCGTGGGCAGCTTATGGCATCAGTGGCCATCTATTCACCAAACATGCAGTTCATGTGCGGTATGCCCATTCCATACGTGCATCAAATTTTGCCGTTGAATTCCAGGAACACGGCCGTGACAGACTGACGCCCTGTACCGAGCACGTCGTTTGAACTGGTTTGAGGACAAAAACAACTGCCACTGATATGTATTCCTCGAAGGTGGAATTGATGCGTTGATCACATGAGGTAAACCATCCATCATATTGACTAAAGTAGCCTCATTAAATATAATACATAAGAGGGGAGTGAAGAGCGGCGAGCGTATGAAGCAGCCTCGTCATAAAACTGTTTCATTGGACGAAGTGAGTTCAGTTGGCTTAGGTGGAAGACACTGAAATGGTTTACCTCCGGCCTTGGTGAAAGACAGTCGACAGTGCTGCTGGTCAGGGGTTTGTGAAAGGGTATTGCTGGAGTGCTTAGGCATGGAGCAGAGAGACCGATTTATTCTCGACGTTTGCTGACTGGAACAACGGTGCGATCGGAGTTGCCCAGAACATCCCGTGCTTAAAAGATCACGCATCTACCGTCGGCATGAATTAAACAAGGGGTTTCGAAAAATGTACGTGATGTCTGCATGCTCATTAAAACAACGTTCATTCACTAGATTGAAGTTCGAGAGCTCATTTCAAGACTGAATCTTCTATGCAGCGCCGTAAGGTCTTCCAGAGTTGTGTAATTGTGTACTTGATAGGTAGCGCATTGTCATTCACTTGGAGGTTTCCATCGGCCTTGTGTCAGAAATTAGTGACGAAATTAGCAAAAAAAAAATGCAGAAAATGACCAAACGTCGTCCACCGTGTGTTGAGGTACTAGGTCCATGCCGAAGACGTCGTCCAATATGTGTCGGGATTCAAAAGACTGCCGTAGATATAAACCAGAATACGCCACAGACAGCTCAGGCGCCAATATCCATCAATATTATTGCTCTTTTAAACGGTGATATCAGCCTGTCATCAATATCAAATTTAGTTAGTGGGAGAGGGAGGGGGGAGGTGAGCTCATTTTCGCCGTCATAAAATCTGGCAGTTTTGTTAAAAAAAATGTTAATGAGCAGGAGGACATACACCCTATAATTATGAAAAGACGTATGACAAAGAATGTCTGTGAAATTGCCCCTAACGATTCTCAACAACACCTACTGGGGCCAGCTTTGAATCTAGCTGGCCCCAGTAGGTGTTGTTGAGAATCGTTAGGGGCAATTTCACAGATCAGGTTTTGCTGTCATATCATGTCTAATATGACATGATATGACAGCAAAACCTGATGCTGTCATATCATGTCATATGAGAGGGTTTGGCGGTATTTGCACCGTTAGAGGGCGGTAGGCGGTTGATGAATCCGGCCAGTGGTCTTGTAGGGAATCTATAACAATAAGGAGCACAGGGGTAAAATTCGTTTCTTCTGGTTCAACTGGAATGGAGACCCACGACCAACGAGTTAGCCGTGTGCTAAAGAAATTTTGGCCCACATATGGGTTAAAACTGGAAAGTTTACACGAATCCGGTTTAAAGTTGAGCGCAACTCGAACGCGACGTCGCGCGCTAGCCGCGTGCGACGCTGCGGCGCTGAAAGAAAAGCGGACGTGCGCTCGGTCACGCATGATTAGCCGCGGAGCACGGATATTTGATCCCCCCTGAACTCGACCCTATTTGCAGCAAACTCACTGCCTGGTCGATTTTCCTTCACTCAATGCTAGGACCTTCACAAACAGCCATTCTGGTTCAACATCTTCTTATGCTTGTTGATTATGTTCTTATGCTTGTTGGGCCATAAGTCGCAGACGTGCAAAGCCTATGCTAGGCTTTGCACGTCTGCGACTTATGGCTTAAAAAATATGGTAGCGGGTCTTGAGAGTGGTTTTTCTCCTCATTTTCTTTTTTTCAAACCCGGCAAATTGTTCAGAAACATCGACTATGCAGTGTAGCTGTAGAAGGGCATCCAAAACTACTTCGTCGTAGTCTAACGTTTGAATTATTCGTAGACATCCGTTCTTCGTATTACGCTGGAGTACGGTAGGTTATGGTAACTAAGTGGCTAAGGTCGGTCAGGCAATTTAGGCAAAATCGGTGTCCATGACCATATGTCACGATAGGTTCGGGTGACTAAGGTACGTCAGGTAATTTGGGCGAAATCGGTGACCATGACCTTAGTCACCCGTACCTACCGTACTCCATCGTAATACGCAGAATGAATGCAAGATGCGTGATCAGCATCCCTGATAACCCCCCTCCCCTGGCAAAATTTGGGCGAAATCGGTTACCATGAGTTTAGTTAGCGGTACCTATCGTAACCTGCCATAATAGGCCGAAATTTCAAAAGCAGATGTTGAGGCACAATCTCCGAAGATGTGGCAGTATACGCAAGGTCAGTGCAAAACTTGGTCAGTGCAAACATGAAGACGTGCCCCTACGTTAACACTTGAGGCCATTGAAAAGTTATCGAAACCATGGGCACTTCTAGTTCGTCGTCCGATCTCAATCCCAAAATCGGAATGGCCACTGAGGAAAACATAGGAAAGGACGATTCTGGGTCTGACAATGAGATATGGAGTAAAAACTGCTATCTCCTCACGGTCTTCTTCTCCACCGCGGAACATAATTTGAAAGACAGGTCGACAACATGTATAGTAACGAAAGATTTTATTCCAGCCTTAGAATCCTTTTGCTTGCCGAAGAAGTAATATGGCTATAGAAATCGAAAAGCAAGCCTCCAGTACAGGCTTGCTTTTCCAGCCGTAATCATATGTCATATGTTCGGCGTCCACCTAAAATCTGAATAGTGATTCAGGTTCCTCTCCTGCATTGATGCGGAACCGCCAGCAACTTGCTCAGTTCTTTAATTTCTCAACGGCAGGATGCCGACGGAACCCGGATCCTAGGCTTTGTTTGTCCGTGGTTACGCAAAGTTTTCCTATCTCATCTTACTTCGCTCTGCAAACATGCTACTGCCTTTCTTTTCATTAATAAACTTGGCTTAAACCTATCACATGAGCAAACTGACCAGAAAATGCAAATCGTACCTAGCTGGGAGGGTCGTATAAGTACCAGTCTTAAGAAACCGCACAGTTGAGCCTGAGCAACGTGTTTGAGCAATTCCGATCGATTTTTTGTTCGATTAATCGAAAATCCGAAGTCGCTGTTAACTGTAGTCATTGTCTGAATTCAGACATCGGGAGAAAGCACTGTTCAAGCATGAATCAAATTGAAACATCGCATCAAACCATTGTTTGAACATTGCTCGAACGTGTTCATTGAGGCGAACCGTAATTCGACAGTTGCGTAATGTTTGAGTTCTTCTGTAATGATGGACTCTACCACCATGGCATATCTTACCGTATACAATTTTACCACTGTACTCTACGGTCCTAATTATTCAACTGTGTGTGGAGGACGCTGTGGCGAGCAATACGTGCAATGAACATGTGTCTCTGCGGTGTTCAGTGAGGGCGACCAACGCGGTTAGCGGTTTGAAGAGCGCGAAGGAATGGCAGCAATGAAGGTCAGAAGAAGGCGACTGTTGTAAGCAGGGAGTTATTGTGTTTTGTGCGCAAAGTTCCGTGATGTCCCATTAGGGCATAGGGTTTCTCAGAGCCTTTGCCGCTTGTGAGAAGGAAAACTAAAATAATTCTGAGCACTCGAGAAATACAACGCGCTTTTTGCAAATAGTAGGGTTCAAGACTATGGTGAAAAAAGGCCTCGGCAAACAAAAAGCGAGGGTTTGTATTCTTACGACACTCTTTGTGCTGAATAAGTTGCAAGTAGAATTTTCTCTCAGGTTGCCTTTGTCTGCGTATAGATTTCAACGAAAAAGAGTGGCATTCAGTTTCTTCATAGACATTCGTTGGTAATCAAAGTGTTAGCTTTTGAGAACTGGTAACAATGCTCCCTGGCCTACTGACCGTTTTCCTGAGGCGACTTTGTGCGGTTCAACTTCTCTGTAGCCGTCTGACTGCGGCATTTGATGGTAAGCCATCGCTATTGCTTCCTTCTTATGAAGGCTATCCACAGAGCATCACGTTGACGTTCTCACGTGAATGCTCGTTTGGTCGAAATCTTCATTCTCTGTACGTGCTGTGATGCCAATTACATGCACCATCTAGGGTGTCGCAAAAATGTAGGCACTGTTTGAAAGGAGCTTTACTGCCAGCATAGGTAAGGAGAAGTTATGGCCTATATGAAAGCGAAAGAAAATAGAAATTTTCTGACATATGAGCGGTAGGAATTGCTCCATGCATTCGTCTCATGTCTTGCATTTGACTCCCGACTGATTGTTTTTCGTTTCAATGCTTGTCAAGTTTATCCATGAAGTGGTCGTATCGATTGAGCTGTGCTTCTTTTAAATTTAGAACTTAAGAAACACATTACGGATCGCGGTAAAACGCAGGAAATGCCAAGAAGTGCATGTACTGTTGGATTCCTCCATCATTGCCGCTAGTGAAGCTTTTGGAGATGTTTACACTGTCAAGTTCTGAACGTTAAAAACAAAAGAAAGAGAGCAGAACCAAGCGCAGGTTAATGTGCTCAATTAATAGCAAGAGTGTAACAAACATTCTGCCAACGCACAATCAATCGACTGGAAACGTAAGGTTTTGAACGAGTGCACAGCGCAATCATGACTGTTTGCACGTTGCACATTTTTCGGTATCTAGTGCCATCATATGACTCTCAAACATCTTCAGAAGCTTCACTAGTAGCGTTGTCGTCTTGGGCGTCGTCTCAAAACCAGATCCATTGTCCAAGACAACAATGTCAACTCTTGACAGTGTTCCTCTGCGGTGATCAATCCCGCAGAGGAACACTGTCAAGAGTACACATTGTGTCTGGATAAATTCAAAAATATAAATTCATGACATGTCATGGATAAATTTGACAAGTGTTCAAGCGAAACAAAATCAGTCAAGTGTAAAATGCAAGAATCGAGACGAGTGCCTGGAGCAGTAGACACCACTCATATATCAGAAATTTCTATTTTAGTATTTCGCTTTCGTATGAGTTCTAAACTTTTTCTGTACCTTTACTGACAGCAAAGTTATTACCTTCCAAACAGTGCTTACACTTTTTTGGCCATTCTGTATATCCTACTTTTCCGAAAGTATAGGAAGTAGGAGTCTACAAACTGTTCATTATGTCCAAATTGATTTGTGAAAGTCGTTATTCCAATGCCTTTTTCGAAAAATGTATCAATTCGCCCGATTACGCAATAGATCAAAAAATCGATTACCATTTGTTCGATTTTTTGCAATTTCAAAATATCTAGTTATTCGGTTGTTAAGTTGCTTGAAAGTTCAAAGAAATCGAGTTCTTCTTTCGTGTGGTTACTCGGAAATCAAGAAATCAGTAATTTCTTCGCACGATTCTTTAAATTGTTAAAAATCGATTTTGTTCGTCTGCTGGAGAAAAAACCTCATCTCTACTAAATGCGTTCAATTTTCGCCTCGTCCCATATGCCTCCTTATAGCAGCATTTCAGTTTCCATTCGCTGCTTCTTTTGTGTCGCTTGTAGGCTGTATGATCAGGGAGCACCTTTCAAAGGGCATGCAGCAGTGTTGCTTTTTGCGCGTTTGCCTTTTCGTCATTTTGCGCTCTTCTGATCATGGGTGCACACAAAACTGTGTGCGTTAATTTTTTTAACGAAATTTTTTAACGGTAAATTTTCGTTAAATTTACGAAAATCGTTAAATTTCGTTAAAAAAATACTTAGCTGCAAACCATTGTTTCAAGTGAAAAAAATCAAGGAAATCCTTATAGGTCTCAATTTCAAGAGGTCAACAGCTAAAGTTCAAGGAATGGAGTGTAACACTGCAATGAAAATAAGTAGTTCAACATCAACAAACATCAACAACATCAACAAGACGATCACCGGCAAGGCATCTTATTATAAAATGTGCGATCAGGCAGAACCCGGAGTTCCCCGCTTTCGTAGCTCTTCGCGAAACCGCTTTGTGTGACTGTTCCACGAGCATATACAATCTCGATACGAGCAATAGCTCATGAAGTACAGAAGTTATAATAAAAATCCACTTAAAAGCCTATCAGTGGAATGTTAACACGTTGTCGAACGCACGATTTTCGAGTGCCTTGTGCGCACGACCGATCCATTTTTGCAACGTCGGGGCCGTGACGCAGTGTCATGTCACACGGTCCCACACTGCAGAAAGGTGTGACACGTCGTCAACCTGTTAACGTTCAGGAAAAGTAGCATTCCTAATTTTTGTTATTAGCGTTTTTCTAAAATCGTTTAAAATAAGTCTAGCGGCTGAAGACATTCTCTCTGTCTCGACTGTTCCGTGTGGCGAGCAAAAGTAATCTGGGATAAGCAACGCCACGTGAGGATAGGCATCCTACGAGGAGATTAGACTAGTATCTTTTGAATTCGTTAAGGTGCTTGAAGGATCGGCGGAGAAATTTCTAGCTCCAAAATGCATTAAAGGATGAGGATAAAAAACGGCATTACTTAATCTCTTTTGGGATGCGCCACGCATGGTACTTCTACGGAATATTGTGGAGGCGATCCGAATGCGTATTTGGCCAAATTATGACTTGTGGTGGCCAGCCGATCAAGAAGCCAGTGCGGATCTATCCTAGTCCGGGAGGCCACATAACTAAAAAGCATTACATGTAACATATCCACTTAAGACTTACCGTGCGGCTCCTACAGAACAACATGAGACCTAAACAGGAAAAGTCACAAAGAAAAAAACGAAAAAATGCATTTGTTGCGGTTGTAAACAGGCAAAGTTGTGTTCCCCCTCACCATGTTAGATCCTGGTTACAACATGTCAGGCGGTGGTCAGCACGAGGAATGCCTCCATTCCGTCGCTCTTTGTCCGCCGAGACGGTTGTAAACCGCGGCTATTTTTTTTTGTTCCTTCGTCTTTGGTTTCTTTTAGGTTCTAGCTCGTTCTCTAGGAGCTGCTCGGTAAGTCTCAATTCATTTTTTTTTACCTACATTTTAATTATGTGCCCCCCCCCCGGACTAGGATAGATCCGCCAGCGCTTTATCCTTCCCAGACAAGTCTGATACCAATTCCCCGACCCAGAAGGGATGGAAGGTTTGGTTGGCCTAGTTTTCAACAATGTTGCAGGCGAATCAGAAGCCTGGTATCGGGTGCACGCGACAGCCGACACCTCCTACTACGCTAAAGGCGCCCCGAAATCCATTTAAAATCTCCAAAATTCAAAACAATTTCATGAAAACGTTAAAATATTCTTGCTGATTTCAATAGTTTTTTTCAGGAACAGCCTTAATTGGGAGGACGAGGCCTGCATCATCATTAGCGAAGAGAAAGGGTAAACGTGATAAACGCATTGAGAAAAACGTCCGTTAAAAATTCCGTTAAATTTCTAAAAATTTCCCTTGAGTCGTTAAGCCAGATTTTAACGAAAAATGCCGTTAATTCGTTAAATCGTTAACCGTTAAGTGTGCACTCTGCTTCCGATATTCCATTGTCGTTTAGCTCACCGTCCGGTCCTCCGAAGTAGGCACCGAAAGAGACTCGTCTCAATTCTTCAACGAAGACCAAGGGTGTGAGAGTGCGTGATGTGTGCCTGTCGGAGCAGTCCTACACCAGCTATGTTTTAAATGAAAAAGCATCAATAAGACAATGATTGCCTTCAGAACAAATCAGTTTTCGGCCTCTGCTTTGTGCAGTTTAGACCTGGGGGATGTGCTAACTTGAAATTCGGGAGTCTTGGAGCATTCTTGCCACGAAAATCACTCTTTATGACTAGGAACCAGGGTACTGTGGGAAGACAGCTATTCATCTTCTTGAACCTCGCCTCAAAACCAGATCCATTCTCGAAGAGGACAACAATGTCAACTCTTGACAGTGTTCCTCTGCAGTGATCAATCACGGCTGGTGTGTTCGAACAGAACTGAGTCGCACCGTAGGTTCGGTTTTAAACCTAACTGGTGCAAGCAACCACATCAGTCTAATGTATGGGACTTTCAAGGAACATATTCTTGAGTTGTAAGCTCGGTGGCGAGGGGGGGGGGGGATTTCGTAAAAAGCGCAATTCATTGCGCACGCTCCATGTGTCAGTGTATGCTCATGACACCTTACTCCACCTTTGCGCAGTCTACCGTACTCCACCGTAATACCATTATGGGTTTTCGTATTCGTAATCACCGGCGCTAACGACTATCGTGGGCGATCGGATATAATTTTTGTGACCTGCACACCCAGTAACCTCTCTAAAATGAGACTGAGAGACAATTTTCAACTCCTGAACTTATGGAAGTACAGAAGTGCGGAAAGTACTAAATGGGCAATTTGTCAGGTAAGGGCAGTGTTACTCACGGTGTGGTTGCACATTGGAAGACATCGGCCTATGTGAAGAAGCTGTCACCGCTATAATCTCTTCATACTACAGTCAGCCGTAATTAATTAAATAAATAAAAATTCCTAATTATCCCAATCCTTAAGCAGCTGATGAACAGTGGCGATGTCCGTTTCTCCTCGTGGTGCCACTGGAAACTGCTCGCTTTGCGAGCTAATTGTAAGATGAACACGGATACTCGAATGCAGGCGATAGGCTCTTGTATCAGGCCGGCCTACAAATACCCATGTCACACAACATGGTGTATGACAGTTCACGTTCATCGAGATGGTGCTACGGCGTCTGGGGAGATCAACAGGAAATTGTGTCGAAAAACTAAGAATAAGTAATTCCAATAAAACGTATTATTCGCAGTAAGCATCAGTTGGTTAAGCCTTCCCCCGTGACAATGATGGGGCTGTCTGTGGAGAAGTGATACAAAAGGAGCTTTGCGCTTCAATAATGCGTTTCAATTTTTCAATACTGTGATGTTACTTTCTTTGACGAAACGATGGCTATACCGAACGGCGTTATGGACCTATTGTACAAGACCTTCAGAAATGAATTGGGTTTAATTACCCAAGTTTGAGGTCAACCGAACCCTCTATCGCTCTGGGTTCGGCGACTTGGCGATTGACCGTGAGGGAGGGGTGTCCATCGACCAGCCATTGGAAGCCACAATATAGCGCTGACGATATCTCGACTCGACGAATTCTAGCGCATGGCGTATCCCACAGAGCACTTCAGCGAAATGGTGGAAAGCGGTGAAAGGACTACGCCATCCTGTATTAGGATGCTGCACGACTTTTGGATCACGCTTCCAAATTCGGGTGTTCGATGCATTTCTCTAACCCTTCGGACCATTGTATTTGTGAAGTTAGCAGTACAAATATCGAACTCATCGATCTCGTACATAGTACTAAATCTCGTCTGAATGCACCGCGTTGTATACTCGTCTCTCTCCGTTCGCATTTGTTTATTGGTAGCACTCTACTGTTGTTCATGTAGCAATTGATATTAAGCTCCTGTGTCATCTCGGATTCTCTTCGCGTCTGCTGTAAGGACCTCGTTGTAAATGTGTCTTACGGACTTTGCCTCATGCTCACGACGTAGTGATCGCTTGCGAAGGTAGAGTTGAACTCGTGCGGCAGAAGCAAGACTCGTGCAACCGTCTGCCGATGTTCGGACTAAGCCTGAACGACAGGAGGTCTGAGTATCCAACGACTGAATTAGAAGAGCCTAGTCCTATTAAGGTTGACGCTTCCGCGCATTTCGCTTTTCAGGTATCTGGGAAGCGGTAGATTCTGGTGGCAGTCTGGTGGTTGGAGTGAACTCTCTAGTGAGCCCAAATTGTTCTCGCTCATTGGTGTGGTCTGGGATAATAGGACACCAGATTGCTTGTAGTGGAAAATCTTATTTTTACATTTTATATATTATTAATTTAATATTTTATAAAAATTAATATTTCCCTAAGGCTTTACAACGCCTATGTACTCCCACAGATAGAGTACTGTTGTCAAGTGTGGAACACTTGTGGAAATAAAAGGCTTCAGCCACAAATCGAAAAGTACAACGAACATTTACAAGGATTCTCATGTATAGGACATTCAATTTAGGATATCCCGATTCCCCATCGAGCTACACGAGCAGGCTACAAATTTTCGGCCTAAAAAGTTTACTATTTCGAAGAGTTTTCAGCGACTTGGTCCTCTGCTTTCGTATACTGCACATGGAGGTGAATCTTAAAATCAGCAAGTATTGGATTTTCAAACCTAGTCATGGTCGTACGACAACATTTGCAATCGCTTGTCCTCAGCTAAAAAGATGATACCATTCTAAATTACAGTTCGTTCCTTTATCGAACATCACTCTGGTTTCAAATGTTGCCCAATGACGTGATTAGTTCCCCAAACGTCCAGGTTTTTCGAAATAGACTTAAAAGATTAGATCTTCTTTCTACACTAAATGTAAAGGAATTTTAGAGACTGTGGTTCTTAAACTGTGGTTCTTATAAAATCTTAGTTTTCGTATTCCTACTGTCATTTAATATTTCCAAGTTTTCTTATAATGACTTGTTTTTTTCTGCAAGCATATTTGCTTCATATTCAATACACAGTCCTTCACTTATTTATTTGGTAGGATTACATGTACGTATGTATTTATGTATGTATACTAAAAATACGACTTGACCTTGGAAACTCGTTTGCCGTAATTATACTTCAGGCACTTGGTTACTAAGTTTTCTTTCAATCCTTTCTTGTGAGGCGCACATTTGCGTGCATCAAAATAAATAAATAAATAAATAAATAATCTACAGCGCCGCCTTTCAACCAGCAGCAATGTGCGGCGCTGGGTTTTGGACATCGAGCGAGGAAGTTGAGACGCACCTCAGCGTCAAGAGACAAACTGCGCTGGACAGCTGGTGTCACGAGTCTGGATCATGTTCGAGACGACGTCACCTGGCAGGGGTTCGGTGTCGCGCCGATCGCTGATAAGCCATACAAGGGTAGGCTGCGAAGGTACGGCTTCGCTCTGCGTGGACTATAAGACAGCGTTTGTAGGATAGGTCTTGACCTCGATGCTTCGGAATAATGGCCTAAAGACCTCCCGAAAAAGTGCTGCCTCGGCATGTTAGATGTGAGCATCAAAGTAGTAACCTCCCACCTGGTGATGCGCTAGGTCGAGGACGGTAGCGAAATGCACCAAAACCATATCAAGCTTAACGATGAAGAAGCCATTCAATGTTCAAATTGATCAGTGCTTGGTGAAGGATGCTCACGAGAAGGATGCTCACGAGTGTTACAGATAACTCGACGAAATTCCGTAGCGCTGTAAAAATGCCCTCCGTTCCTGAGCCTGGAGGCTCTTCACAACCGAAAGATTAGAATGTAACGCCACAACAGGCGGGTTAGGATAGAAAGCACCTTTGTCAGAGACTGGTGGTCTTAGCGCTAGAGAGCGGCATACCATGAAGCTCTGTGGACGATAGCGTGAAATACTGAAAATCCTATACTGAACATGCTAGTAGAACTTCATTTACAGGCGACGGAACTGATGAGGAGGAAGCAGAATACAGGAAAAAGAAAGTGCTGTATCTGACCACTGGGAAGGTCATTGAAAACTAGCTCTTTTTTCACAGGGAAAGCGCGACACTAAAAGAAACACTCCAATTCCGTGGAACCGGTATTGCACTAAGAAAATCATAGGAAAAGTGGAACCAAAGACTATTGAGCGCATCTGTCCACCGATCTGGGCTGCAAACCTTTGTAAGGTTCAGCGCATTACACTAATCGTATGGAATAATGTAGGCTGGAAAGCGACAGTGATTAGTCGGTCATTGTCTGAGCGTGAATGTCTAATGCGCACTCAGGGCGAATGCGCATGTAGGGCAGATGCAACCTTATGCAGGGAAAGAGCCGGAGGAGATGTGCCCCTGGATTGGCGAAAAAAGAGGGAGACTCCATCATTTTTATGTTTTACAGCAAACACGAAGGTCTTCGCCAAATTTGCAATTTGCAGGTTAGCTTGAAGTTCAAAGAATAGAGGATGATTTCCGGCGTTAGTCATTCCCTTTACCGGATCCCTTTCTAATTATTTCTCCACTTTTATTGGGTATGAATTTGCCAGCTTGTATGGATTGCGATAGCGAACCGATTGAACGAGCCAGGGTTTTGTTCTTGACGGACTTTTATTTTTTCTAAGTTTTTTCTTGGTTTCGACTAACTACATACATAATCGAGAGAAATCCAATCGTGTGGTCATAAGGGAAGTCCAACCTAGAGCGTATGCCACTGCGTTGTCGAACCTGCCAGGCACGCCACTCTTGAATCTACATACGGAATGAATGGGATGACTACCCGCATCGAGCCCCAAGCAATCTGCCGACTTTTTAAACTGTGTATTCCTCAGAAAGCGAACAAGTTAGGCAACAGCTTCAGTTGACACGCGTTTCGATCTCAAGGAGCCAACAGAAATCAATTATGAAGTGGCGAAGTTTTATGGCTGTAAAATTGTAGCTGCGCCTCAGGGTTATGCGGTTTTCTTCGCGCTCGCGAACAGCGGATCCCTTGCGACGAATGGCAAAAAGTGTGACGTTCAGTGGTTTAAATGGCTCAAAAACACACTACACAATGTTTCTTTATTGAGCACGGTTCGACACGTTCGGACTAAAGGTTTGAGTCTCTCTTTTAATTCTTCTTTCATGCACAGTTTTAAAAGTACACCTCAGAACATTGCCTTTTGTAGTGGCGCGCTGATCGCGGACAACATGATCTGTCGGCCATACAGCGGCGTGGTTCAGCAGCCGTTTCCCGAGCCTTTGCGCCTCTACGTTTTCCACAGGGGAGGCGATTCCGTTCGTTATATGATTCCGGCCGCGGAATTTATCGTGTTTACAGAGGCGTCAAACATCTGCAGCGATGTCGTGAAACCTTTCACGTCGCATCGATGAGCCCCATGCAGCCAGCGCGCATGGCATGGCTGAAGAGGTGCAGCCGTTTTCGTGTGAGCTCCCAGTTTATTCACCCGGGAGTACCTCCAAGGGTATGAAGGCAGTGAGTTCTTAGCAGACTTGCTACCCCTTCAGTATCCCTCCACCTTACTGCTCGGTTACCAAGTGTGCTTTGACGTCTCTCTTCTATATGTCTCAGTCGCTCTTCTTTTTGGAAGCTTTGCCTTTTCACCCGTTGTCATTCTCACCATTTCGCTCTTCAGATTTCTTCGAAGCGAAGTCGTTATAAGGTAGGCATGACGGCAAATAGATCACAATGACACAGTTTTCTCCTTATTTTTACGGAGAGAAGCGAAAGACGACGTGGAGTCCAACGTACCAGCGCATATTTCGCTCCTTCTACCCAGATGGTTCTTGGAAAGACATGGAGAACGATGCTGAGCCCACCGCCAAACCGTTGGTTGCTGGTATACGCTCTTGTGGATATGAAATGAAAAGCGCACTTTCAGAAAGGTAGAAAATCTGCCGCTACCAGCCTCTGACCTGCAGACGAAAAACTTCCATCATCAAGGTATGAGTCTAGGCAGCGACGTGCTTCGATCCGAGAACTCCTGACCTCTGTCATTATTCTTGTGGTCGCATTCTTCCGTGCGCATATGGCCACCATATCCTACTATTTTCACTCACGGAACTCAATAGAACTGTGGGAATGCTAGGAACTGTTGGACTAATCAGGCTTCTTCAAGTATATGCTCTGAACAAGATTTTTGAAGTCGTTCATCGTTGTATTTTCTTGAGAATATTGAGAAGGATGATATACAGTCGAAGACCTAGCTTGAACGCCTGATGTTGTACACCGGTTTGCAGTTTACTCACCGCTCTGAATAAAATCTTTTAATCTATAATACATAATTACACAGCGCAACTAGGAGGGCTGGAAAATAGGGTTGGATCAGCCTGAATCGCAGAGTAAAGAAGCATAGGATAACATTACCATTGAATGCCTAATGCAGTCTGTGTGGATAGTAAGTTGTTGTCAGAACAAAAAAGTATTGTACCAAATGTCCAAATATGTTCTGCTAAATCCTGTTTTGATCTCAAAAAATTATAAAAATTTCCCTATGCTGTGCTTCCAACTGCATCCACTCTGTCATACCGATGTTTCTCCTTCAGAATCCTCGCAAAGCAGTGAATTCCGATCGAACAAGCGAGTTCCTATAAACGACGACGAGGCTCGAAGTGAGTTAAGCAGAAGATCGTTCGACAGACAGGCCTCGGGCACAAGTGCGATCGCGGAGGTGGAAGAAGCACTTATGGTAGGATTACGATACACTCTGCAGGGTAATAGCTGAATACTACAGCTTACAGCTTAAGTGTGTTGCGTTACGAAGGGAGCATCGTGGAGCAATAACTGTAGCCCGCAGTATTGGTGATGATCCACCTATCTTGCTAGACAGAACCCACAGCAGAAATTGGGCCCGCTCGCAATGGTGGTGAAATAGTCACGCCAAGAGAAGAGTGATGCACCGTGTAATGAAACTAGCAACTAACTAGCATGAAATTCAATTCATTTCGGTTTCCAGCAAATGCAGGTGATGAATACGTTTAGAAGAAAGTTTTTTGAATTGAATCGAGGAAAAAGACTTGCAGATTGAGGGTTATGCATCGCCTGCTAGCTATTCACAAAAATCCCACCCGAGTAAGGTCGGTAGAGCGGAGAAGCAACACGATCGGCCATATCGTACCACAGCGACGAAGCTCATCAAAATCTTGCGAGATTAGATGTTGCCACCGCTTTTAATGTACTCATCGACTGAGAAAGGGATCTGAGTGCTGAAACTGAAAACGGTGAACTCTGGTCAGATAAGGTGTTCCTGCTCAGCACGCAATGGCAGTTCGAGAGCTCTTTTCCTTATTGACGATCAAAATCTCATCATTCTGCAACGATGATTTCATTTGGCAAGTGCCGGGAGATCTTCTGTTACACACCGGTTACAGACCTTTTCATACTGTGGAACCTTAATGATGCTGCACTCATGTAATTATTAGGCTGGCCGAAAACTCTTGCAACAAAATGTCGAAAACTTTAGAATTTTCTGGAAAAGATTAGAAAATTCTGGGTCAGTGGGGATCATGTGGAAGGTTCCAGAAGCTTTCGCTGTACGAGTATATAAGGGCCCACGAGTGCCATTTTGGTGGCATGTTGATCATGACTAGCCAACAATAGTTTCTAGTGGTCCTCTTCTACGAATGATGCCGAGGCTCCAACCGGCTCCAACGCAAGCACAAAGGTCTTTAATATCACCGACGCATCTGGAGAAGGAACCGTAACCCGACCACTGTGCATCGTTGGTTCACTCGTTTTTATTCAGGAGATATGAACCTTAAAGACGGAGAACGCAGTGGAGACCTTCTGCTATCGATGATAATGGATTGCAGTTCTTTACCAAATCCAACCCAGAAGCAGCTACGCGGGAACTGGCAACAACCCTCGGCTGCGCCCACTACACCATCGAGCTACATCTCCACGAACTCGGCCATTGAAAAGTTTTGACAAAGTGGGTCCCTCATAGGCTGCCCGCGGCACAGAAGCAAGTACGAATGAAGTATGCCAGTCAATCCTCGCGCAGTCGCATCGTAAGGAATTTCTGGAGTATCTAGTGACTGGAGATGGGAGCTGGAGAATCTACGATAACAGCGCATGCCGTCTGGCTCCCAGGCGACGCAGAACCACCAGTCCAGCCGAAGCCAAACCCACACCAACGCAAGCATTTACTTTGCGTTCTGTGGGATGCGAAAGGGCCAATCTACCATGAGCTGCTGGCTGCTGGCAAAACGGTCATCGCTTCCATATACGCCGACTTGTTTCAAAAATTGGCCGATGCAGTGCGAAGAAAAAGACGAAAAGTATCAATTGTCCACCTGTTGCACGACAACGCACGCCCGCACGTTGCATCGAGAACCCACGAGAAGATAGCTGAACGCGGCTGGCATCCGGTAGCCCATCCACCGTATTCGTCGGATCTTGCGCCATCGGACTACCATCTCTTTGGAACGCTGAAGCATGAAGCATCATTTTAGAGAGCAAACACTTGAAAACTATTAAGAGCTCAAAATGGAGAAACTTCTACAAGGTGCAATCTGGTGATTTCTTTACGAATGGAATCGGCGATTTGCCGAGCAGATGGGAGAGGATTATATCGCTCTAATTATATGGTGGTATATTGATGATCCCTAGTTTGTATTTAGAGAACTATGGTTGAATAAAAAAAAATTTGTTTCAAGACTTTTCGGTTGGCCTAATAGCTCTCTAGTTGCAGGATGAAGATCTGCAAGAATTCGTGAGAGGCGTCGTAAGGCGAGAGTTTCCGGAGGGTATCGTTGATGTAGTGGAGTGCAACCGAGAGGGCAGTTCTACTGAGACGATCTTCAAGCGCACGTTGAGGCTGAGTAGTAAGGAGAAGGTACCTAACTATGATTGCGCACAGAAAACAAGGATGTCTTATAACTGTTCGCAACGAAAACAATGGAGCTTTTATTGGCCCGAGGAGAGGGGTTGTAAAGCAACCAATGCGAGCGTCAATACTCACGTACAGTTCAACGAAAGCTTTCGCCATTGCAGACCATTTTCGTACATGTTCGCAACCACGTCGGCACCAGTGCAGAATGTAGAAATCATACAGCCGATGCACTCCATCGAGAAGCGACGTTCTCACCATCATCTACATACAGGTACGTTCGCCAAAGTACTAGTTGTCCTCATCAGTTTGAAAAAGACTATATCAGAGACACCTTGAAATAAATTGTTTTAATGCATCCTTTCGGGGAATGATTCATCATGCTTCACATTGTTTAATCGAAATACTTAGCCCATTGCACACGTTAAAATTACGT
Source organism: Heligmosomoides polygyrus bakeri (assembly GCA_947359475.1). Lineage (NCBI taxonomy): Eukaryota > Metazoa > Nematoda > Chromadorea > Rhabditida > Heligmosomidae > Heligmosomoides > Heligmosomoides polygyrus. Next base: position 72,686,227 of record OX375867.1, read on the forward strand.
CGCCATGCTTTGCATTCAGAAATGTGGAACTCGCTTAATCAGTAAGGTTTCTGGTGCGCCCAGCATTCCCTTTTAAGTGGTATCCGGAGGATCCTTTGAGCGCACAATACATACAGTTCCCTTCCGTTATAACTGCTCCAGTTAAGACGTCCCGGATATAAAGCTACTGCCGTTAAAGCGCGGGTTTGAGAGGAAACTCTGCACTAAAAATAAGTATCGCTATACCGCCACCAGGACTCAGTTCCAGTGGCATACAGAAAATTAAGACGAACAAGATGCTGTTCGCGTCTTGATCAGACATACTGTTCTACTGCGTCGTTCGTGTCACGTCCAGCACCCGCGCGACAATGTGTTAAACACGTATCAATGTTTTTTCGTGTGCGCAGTCACCAAAAGTGCTTATAGACCGCAAGATGCCGAGCACAGTGGAAGTCTCCCGGTAGTCGTTAGAAGTTCCGTATATTGGGAGATTCGCTGTATCGAAAAAAATGGGTCTGTAGTTCTTAAAGTCAGTTTTGTCACCCTTTTTGAATACAGGCTTAACGATACTTTTTCTCCATAATGAAGGGACTTCACCATGAAGTAGGAACCAATTAAATAAAAGCGTTAGTGCTGGTTAATCCAACAGCGGCTTTTTAAAGAAAAATATATGGAATATCGTCAGGTGAGGTCGAGTTTTGAGCAGATAAGCTAGTTAATGTTCTGTATACTAAATCGCTGTTAATATCAAGAAAATCTAATTTTGATGAGGTAAATTTTTGGCAATGGTAACTCACATGCATTTGTCGGAGCTCTTCAACTAGTAAAGTTCTTGAAAGAATTGCGCGCGATTAGATTTATAATTATATGAAAAAAACTATCTCATCACGAATTTTCAACATGGTTTCCTTCAAAAGAAATCTACTATTACAGCTCTCATTTCAACTATCCCTGCTTGGCAAAGGATAATGGATGCTAGAGGCTACATTACTGCATGTTATATTGGTTACGCAAAAGCCTTTGACTCTATCAACCTGAGTCTTCTGCTTTCAAAACTCCAGATCTACGGCATTGAAGGGTGCCTTTTAAGGTTTTTACAATCATTTGTTACTAGGGGAACTGGTTATGGTTAACGATGCTGTTTCGAATACCTACGAGACTTTGAGCGGGGTTCCTCAAGGAACATGCTTGGGACCTTTAATGTTTCTGCTCTATATCAATGATTTACCTAATTGCCTTCCTTTCGGCGTATCGGGTTCCATATAGCTGACGATTCCAAAATCTATTCCATTAATAATCCTAATGTACTTCAGCAAGGTTTCGATGTCGTAGACGCATGGTCTACGAAGTGGATGCTTGACATCTCACACGAAAAAACTTTAGTTATGAGCATCGGGAGCTCTCACCCAAGAGATTTTTCGTTTTTCTTAGGAAATAAGATTTTGAGGGACACAAAATTGGTACGAGACCTTGGCATCAAATACTCCGATTCACTTTGTTTCGAAGACTATATTGATGAAAGAATAGCAACAGTATATAGAAGATCCAACTTCATTTTGCGACCTTTTCAAACTCACAGTATGTCTACACTTTTCAAGCTTTTTTCCATGTATGTAAGACCACTTTTGGAATATTGTACACCAGTATGGTCGCCCACTAAGATTGCCTATACTGAAAAAATCGTTTTACTGCCTAAAAGACCCACAAGTTGATAGAGTTATTGTGCTCCCTCGCGTGCAATTTGCGAGCGGTCGCCCAACTCAATTGAGAAGCTCGATTTTATATGCATTGTTCACGGCGCCCTTCAAAGGCTCGCCGGACAGATTTGGGCAAATCCTAAGGAGTACGGCTATAATATTCTCAAAACATTATCCAAACGTTCACTCTACAAGCTGTCCCTGCCACTCGATTGATAGGGTCAATTGTATGTGTATTGTTCACGGCGCACTCCAAAGGCTAGCTGGGCAGTCTTAGAGCAATTCTGACTAGGGCGGATGCGAATTTCTAAAACTCCCCAAACGCTCAGTCTACAAGCTGTCCCCCTCGATTGAAAGGTTCTTCTCTGTGCGCATTTAACACGGCGCACACCAAAGCTTCGCTGGAACAGATTGGAGCTAATCCTGAGTGGGGTGGCTGAAAATTTCTGATAACATTCTTCAAACGGTTCCAAATAGTCTTGAGGATTTCGTATTTCCCAGAAAGAGAAGATAGAAGCGCAGTGGAAATGCATGCGCCCACTCGATTGATAGGTTCGATTCTGTGTGCATGGTGCACGGCGCACTCTCGGAGCATTCCTGGTATGACGGCGCACTGGCAACGTACACCATGCTTGAGATACTCCGAGAGCACGCATGTCCTGGGAAAAAAGCTGCTCTAATCGCAAAATCCCGCTCCAGTTAATTTTGGGCCACCCACGGCGAAAATGTGGGTGCGCCGGTAAAGCTGTATGCATGTTTGTGTAGATCTTGAAGAGGCGAATGGAACGGTGCCAACATTTTTTCAAAAAACCTAAAACTGAAGGAGTTATGAGCATGCGACGCTTTGCGACGCTGTTGTGGCGCCGCAAATCCCACTTTTGACCGTGCGGCGCGTACCCCTGCTACTCACATACTCCTCACACATATGTACCTGTCATACTTATGAATATAGCAGAGAGTATCTCTGAATGTGCAGGACCACATTAATGTTCTAAAGCTGTTTTGTGCCTTCACCCTCTTTTCATGGCCACATATGTTATCGCTAGAGTCATAGTCATTGAATGCGGTTTTAGATAAATCTCTCCGTGCAAGAGTGCAAAAAGGTCAGCTCCGGTTAGAACGCGACTCCCATTATAAGGCGGATTTTCTCCGGTTCCTTTAAACGCGTTATAACGAGAGGGAACTGTATATATGTACCTATATGTATATTTGCATTTTTTATTCAATCTTCCACCACGGGTTCATTTTGCCCCCTATCCAGCGGGATTTTCTACTCATGCTTAAACGGTGAATTGCTGCGGTGCTCTTCTATGAGGGAAAACACACAACCTGTCCATGGGATGGGCCCTGCTGGACACTGAATGGCCATTTGCTCGATGTTGTGTGGAATGTGTTGGGGTAGCCAGAAGGGGGTGGATTGGAACAGACTTTTATCGCTCTACCGCTCTATCTCCAACCGTTATTGACGGACCTATTGTTGTTATCAATTATTTCTCTAATATGGGATACAATTTGGTGTGAACTGGAATAGGAATTGCACTCGATCAAACACCGCCGGTGACGTAATGGCGTAGACATTCCTGCTCGCTCAGCAGGTGGTGCGGGTTAGGGTTTGGATCGCAAGAAAATATCTTTAAGAGCTTGCGAGCTCTGTACCAGACACTTGATGCTTAACGAAAATGAATCAAATCAATTCGGAATAATTCAGGTGAACTTCACTTATAGTAATAGCGTGTGTGCTACAATTAAGGAATGAAGAGAAAAATGAGAAATCAATCTTGTTTCAGCGAAAGAGTCAATGATCACGCTGCGCACACGAAATCGTCATCTTGGGCAGGACCATATGTTCCAACACCAGTATCGTCCTCTGTCACCCTGCATTCTTTCCAGAGGTGACTATGGACTGATGTGATCAAGAATTCGTTGGAGAAGTGGGAATCGCATATGGAGCAGTTCAACGAAACTCAATTTTGAAACCAAGTCTAGAAATCTTTGAATGTCATACAACTTTCTGGATAAAACAGAAAAATGTCGATGTGAAGCTGAATCCAGTTCTTGAAATTATTCTGACTTTTCGCTGTGCTTTCGCTAAGGTTGAAAGTGTCCTCAAGCATTTATTCTCCTTCAAATTGTCCCACATACATAAAAATAGCTAGAACAAACGAGAACAGTTCTTTTAGGGTTCCAAATTATGTACACTCTATGCTTTGCTTTGTTTTAGGAGTTTCTCTACACCCCAGAAGCACGATGGGCCTCATAAAGCTGAACTCAGCGATTTGACGGCGTTAACATCAGATGAAGCACCGGCGGACACTCTGGAGAGGAAACTTCTTCGAAGTGAACCTTTAGGTACTTGCCGTTTCGTTGCTCGCTCTTTATTAATTAGCCTGCTTATACCTTCAAACTAACCAAACGGTTACGCTATATGTATACGCTATTGCACAGTCAGGCAGTCGACGCGCACTAGTTTGGGTCAGGGAACGCATAAGGACATGACTTGACTAGAGGGAGCGTGGTGACGCGAATGCGAGAGAGACCCAATTGATCTAGCCGAGAGCATCAGGTGGACCCTCTCCCCCTCCCCCCACCCCCTCCCCCCCTCACCCTCTCTCTATTGGGACTTGAACTGAAATGAGTTTTAGACGCCTTCGAAAATTACCGTGCTAAATTCCTTCAGAAGAAGGCGTTTTAAAGCGCGCTTAGGTTCACTGTTTATAACGATTTTTCTGAAAGGAATGAAATGAAAAATGTTTCGCCTTGTCAAAATTTGAGGTGAACCTTGCTTTCTTGGATGAAATTTGAGAAACGCGACGGTGGAAACCAGCAACCCAAAAGAGCCTGAAACAGATAGGGGAAAGAAGGTCAATCAAGTACCTCAGACAATGGAACAGCTAGATTTTGCAGTACATAATGTCTATTACAGAAAGGGAGGAATTCTACGCTCTTAAGCAAATTCACTGCGCTCAAGTCCAGAGCAAGGAGGAAGAATTGCTGAGGTTGCAGCATCTTCCCCAAGAACGGACCAACGAGATTAGCATTTTGAGGAAGGCGCTGGACTACCTCTACCAGACTTATGAAGTTTGTTTCTTGGAATTTTAACTCCATAGAAATGCCATTTCCTGCTCTCGAAGCATTTATTCGAATATTGTTTCAAGCACTCTAAGCCATCATTTTCAGGAGATCTTAGAGACGGCTCGCCCCGTCAATGAATATTCGGTCATCCTTGCTCATCGGATTCTGCTCGCCGATGCCTACCTATTCCATGCTAGGATAAAGCAAAGTGGGTTGAAATAAGAGTTTCAAGCTACAAAGTGCATATCATTGCATATCACTTGATGACTAAAGGTGCTCCAGATTTGAAAGAGAAATGCGTTAATCTAGGTGGTGAACCCGATAGCCAGCTTGGCCATTTCTACCCAATCCCTTTAGACTAAACTTATTCAACTTAACAAAAGAATTGCTTCAACATGAAACGTGAGACGAACTAAAGCGCTCAGCTGGTCCTCAGTCAAATAAACCACAAAGGGGCATATGTCGTACACAATGACCTATAGATCCCGCCCAGCATAACAAATGATGGGTTGTAACGGGGGCAGACATAACTCCAACGCCGCGCGAACTACAATGGCGAGTTGTGGCAGTCCAACTGCTCTCGACAGGGCGGCTAGTGACTCGCGCTAAAGTGCGAAAGTGTGCGCCGCGACGTCGAAGAAGGAAAGAGACATGAGATGTGGATGAGATAGGTCTGATGTATCCTGGTAGGGAAGTGGGAGTGACTACTAACAAAGCTCGCGTGGAATCAGACTTAATCTATTTCGAATGAGTGAAGAGAAATGCACAAGGATTTGGTGAGGGAAATTCGAAACAAGAACTGGGACGGGATTACTAACTAGAAGTTTCGGAAACACGCGTTTGTAAGTTTCTATTAGGTGGGGAGGGCTCCAGGACGTAACTCCAACGCGACGTCGCGCCTCTGAAACGCGGGCTGTGCTTGTTGACGCGTGGTTAGCTACGGAGCACGAAATTTTGCCAGTATTTGAGCTCTTCGACTAGTTTTTCACCACAGGAAGCCCCAAATGAAGTAAAGAGGAACTCTCTTGGTGGAGGGGCTCGGAAGAAGAAGGAAGCAGTAAAATGCTTCTGCCTCAATGTGTACATTGGAGAAATAAGGAGATCCTTAGCGTTTGCTAAGGAGGTGCTTGCCAATGGCATTACACGCGGACTATGACAAGTGAGTTGGTGACGTCCAAGTGTAGCGTACAATTAGAAATGAAGGAAAAGCGATGGATTAGTGCGCTCATCCCCTCCCCACCCAATAGAAACTTACAAACGCGTGCTTCCGAAACTTCTAGTTAGTAATCCCGTCCCAGTTCTTGTTTCGAATTTTCCTCACCAAATCCTTGAGCATTTCTCTTCACTCATTCGAAATAGATTGAGTCTGATTCCACCTGAGCTTTGTTAACAGTCACTCCCACTTCCCTACCAGGATACGTCAGACCTATCTCATCCTCATCTTATGTCTCTTTCCTTCTTCGATGTCGCCGGCGCACGCTTTCGCAGTCTAGCGCGAGTCACTAGCCGCCCTCTCGAAAGCAGTCGGACCGCGACAACTCGTCCAATTTCGTCGCGCACCGTGCGCTCCGCCAGGGAAGTTCGCGCGGCGTTGGAGTTATGTCTGCCCCATACTCGACACGATGTGCCAATGGGTGGAGCGCAGTGCAAGCTAGTAATACCACCGAAATCACTACAAGCTACCGTAATCTGGAAAATATCCGTTATCAGCAACATCGAAAGAAGTCGGTGCGAAGCCAGAGTGCTCAGTTTTTTGGTTGATCGTGTTGATCATGTTGATCAGTTCTCGTGAAATCCACATAGCAGCTGGTCAAGTATGAGTACCAAAGCCTATGCATTTTGTAACGGAATGGCCAGCAACACGAGCGTGTATAATGGATCAAAATACAGGGTGTATCAAAAAATGTGTACACTATTTGAAAGGTGACAGCTCTGCTCACAGTAAAGGAACTGAAGAAGTTAAGAGCTCATATGAAAGCTTAAAAATAGAAATTTTCTGATATATGAGCGGTATCGTTTGCGCCATTCACTTGTCTAGAACCTTGCATTTTACATTCGATTGGTTGTCGCTGTCGCTTGAATATTTGTCTTACCTTTTCTACAAAGCAGCCGTATCGATTGATTTTTGCTTCTTTTACGGTTTAAAGCTTAGAAAGACGCTACGGTTGGCGAAAAATGCAGGGTATTCTAAAGAATGCAGGTACTGTTTGAAAGGATCTAGCATTGCTGCTAGTGAAGCATTTGAAGATGTTTGAAACTCATATGCAAGCACAGGATAACGAGGTTTCTGAGATGTGCAAATAGTCAAGGTAGTCAAGGTTACGCCATGCCCCCGCCTGTCAGCTTGCTCTTCAGACTCGATTGATTGTGCATGGGCTGAACGCTTCTCACAAACTTGCTAATTAAGCCGCACTTTACTTCTTTTAACGTTCAGAGCTTAGCAATCGCATGAAAGACACGTGACATGTAATTTGATTGATTTCACAATTTATCGCTCTAATAACGCTCTCTACATATCTAAGCCCACAACAAGAGTTATGGGCTCAGATATGTAAAGAGCTAGACTTTCCTTCGAGGAGAGGAAGTTTATCCTAAAATGCTATTAGAAGTTCGAAAACATCGTCGAAAGGCAGAGGCGATGACGACGCATGTTTGAAACCATTTGACCCTGAAATGCAGCCAGCTGAGCCTGAAATGCAAGGTTTCAAGCGGTGGCCTGGTGCAATTTTTGCTAGTTGCGGGCCACACAAATTTCGTTATCCTGCGCTTGCATATAGGTTTTAAACATCTTCAAAAGCTTCGTTAGTAGCAACGTTAGTACCTTTCACATAGTACCTGCATTTTTGTGATATCTTGTAATTTTCGCAAGCCGTAGTATGCTTTTAAGTTTGAAACCTTAAAAGAAGCACAAATAATCGATAGAGCTCTTTGCGAATAAACTATAACAATTATTCAAGCGGAAACAATTAGTCGAGAAAATGAACGGTTTCAGACGATTGCATGGCGCATTCTGTACCGCCCATATGTCAGAAAATTTCTATTTTCTTACACTTACTGTTAAAAATTTTTGAGACACCCTGTATTTAGCTCGTATCTGCAATTGGATGTTTAGCAAATCGACGATCGCAGAGGAAGCTCTATCACATGGCGGTGGAGATCTATGGTGATTTGCTCGGTCTTGCAAGGCGGTGTCTTCCACCAGACGACACCTCTCTTCTGTCAATCGCTGAACGGCTGTCGCTGATTCTCCGCGAAAGTCGCTCACTCAAACCAAGTCTGATTCTAGAAGTCACATCGGTGCTTGACGATGCTGAACTGAGTCAGTTTCTAAGTTATTCATTACTGCAGCCTTAAAAGCTGACAGTTCACAACACCTATGCACACCTTCCTCGATCTCACAGGCACGACATTGCAATAAAGGAAAGCGGAACTCCTTGCAACGGGCGACTTCTGACAGTCATACCATGTACAGTAGTCTTTCTCAGTCTATTGAAACTAGAATTCTGTCCAGTGGATACAGCAAGAACTTCTGAGTTTATTCATTTACCATTCTTTCTGCTGTGCACCCACGTAGACGTTTTCATACATACCATATCCCCCAAGAGCACAGAAAAAATTTCAAAATGTCAGTAATATTATATTATTAGAAACCAGCTGGGGAAGAAAAGATGGCTTTCTTGTGAGAATAATACTAATCAAGCTGAAATGATTTTAGGTCTCAAAGGAGAATCGAATGCGGAAGCAGAGCGGAAAATTGGGCAAGCACGACAGAACCTGGGAGCCCTTGGCGCCAACTACTATCTCCACATTTAAGTCATTGTTTATATCATTATCTCTTCAGGAAATATACCAGAGTAGCACGGCAGCTCAGGCCGTTTTAAAATTGGAAACTCGGCAGCAAAATTTTCGTTTTTTTCACATCGGTTCTTTGGAGTGTTTAATTCGAATAGCATTTGATTGAAGATGTGCTTTGTTTATTGGCTTCTAGTTCTTAAATTGTGCCGTCCATTGTACTTTCGCCCCGTGCTGCGTACAAGAAGCTTTCGTGGTAGAATAAAAGAATTTCTTTGAAGCACTTCTATGCTATTTCTATACTTTGTCGATGAACATCATCTCTGTTTAAGGGATTTAATGTCGGAAAATCGCGACCAACCCTATGCAAAGGTTATTAGCCCCTCAGAACATAATTCTGAGAGGGGCATCAAGATGAGTTGCTGCCTTGAGCAGCTGCGCTGTAGATGAACTAATGCGTGCATTCTATTCCACTCAGCGTAGTACACTAAACGATTTCTATGCCTGAAAGGTCGATATCTGCTCGAACCAATAATAGGCCTAAAGTAATAGCACTGCTAACTGGGTGCTGCTAGATCTTTACCTGAAGAGCGACTGCGTGAGCACGGGCTGATCTAACTTGATTTAAAGAGTTGAATGCAAGAAAGTGCGTAATTGAATCCTCCCGCGCCCCGCGGTCTGCGTCGTAGCAGACGTGTTCCGACACTCGTGCGCTCTATTCAATTCCCGGTTCCCTCAAAAACACTCCCTCGCCAGTCCCTCGAAGTATTAAAACCCATACTTTCTGTCTTGTCTTTTTCGGCTTAAGCCACCTTTTTGTGGTTAGCCTCCGATCTTTTGAATGACTTTGAACGAGAAGCCATCCGTCGTACGACCTATGTACTGAGAATTGTGGGCTTTGACTGGGAAGTATCGCAACGGTTTACGATTTTTTTTTGCGGACCTCTATGTAAGTCAAACATGGAGAAAATCTGCAGTACTTCGGTGCGGCCAGAAGCTGAGCCTGACGCATGGAACCGCTTTTGTCGGGATCAAACCTCAAACCACAATATGGAGTTTCAGTAATAACCAGCACATGGGATTTGACAATTTCCCTCGTTACCAAATAAAAGCGAAATGGGACATTGAAATGGGACATTGATCATCAGAGGCTGCGATTGGGTGGCAGAGGAGATAGCGTTGCGGACTTGCAGATGGGAGGTTAGGTGCTCGGTTCTACGGCGGGGTTTGTTGCTGTTCTGGGGTTAATTCCTTCATCATTTTGACCTCGGAGCTTTCGTTTTCGTCTTCTCACCTCACCCTCAACCTGGTGCAAGCTATGGAACAGGCTAGCCTTCGTCGCGTAGAAAAATATCGCTCGCCCATCAAACCATGCTTGTTTCGCCCATAAAGCTCCCATTAAAGGATTTCCATCTATGACCCCTTGGAATAGACTGCTTCCGCTTGGAAGTGTTTCGCAGCGTAACTTCGTTTGCAAATGATGACTTTGATACATTGCTGAGATGTACTGTTCGCTTTTCGGATTTCTTCAAAAACCACTTTTCTTGTGCCTTTATTAACAGTATGTAGCTCTGCCCCTCATGTGCCACCTCATCGCGGTGAAGGGGTGAGCATTACTTAGTGATGGCTAACGGCACAAATGGTCACGCAGTACACGTGCTTTGTCGTGTATGGGCAGCTCTCATGTATCCCTGACCAGGAACATGTGAGTAACCAGACCACTGCCATGGCTCATACAGTTGAACCCGCGCCCCAGTCCTCCTCGCGCCAAAGGTGGACTTCTACGACGTCGGTTGCATCCAACTCCGGCGAGGGGCCATCTAATCTCGGAGTAGAACTATCAGGACGTCATTGGAATCGGACTACCGGAAACCCCCTCCCACCACGACACGGAAACTGCCTATTCGTCTGCACTTATAACTGTCATTCGATGCATATGAGCAGGATCTTCGGACACTGCTTTACAGAAGCCGCAACATCAAATACGACGTTATCGCCCTGCAGGAAAAGAAAGGCAGACCGGAAACCATAAGAAGGACCGACCACAAGGAGCTTCCCATTATCGGAGCAAAGGTGGACAGAAAGAATATTGGCGGAGTTGGATTTCTCGTCAATTCGACAGTGCACCATCTAGTAGACTCTTACAAGGTCATATCCTCGAGTAGCTGTTCTTCATCTGGAAACGAAAGATCAAGGAACCACTCCATCATAGGTGGACACGCTCCAACATTTGCGGCCACAGAAGAGGAAAAAGAGAAATTCTACAACCTATTCAAAAGGACTGTCAACGACGAGAAGAGTTACTACAGTGTAGGTTGGGGACTTGGCGGTGGACACGACATCGGAAGACAGTTTATTGAATGCTTCATAAATACGCAATACAGGCACTGTCGGTGGAATCGACCGATGGAGTCGAGGTCGTGGGGCAGGAGCCGAAGTCGTGCGAGGCCCTGAGGCCTGGTGACGAGCCGCTCCGCGAGTCCCTGACCGTCGTCGAATGTCCCGTCCCGCTCGCCAAGACCGCCGCCTCCTGTAATTAGAGCTTTCATCTCAGAAGTGACTCAGCTATAGGAATCCCGCTATCGATTGCCTCCTACCAGGAATTAAGAATTCACTAACTCTTACACTACTAAGTTGTCGTTGGTGACTTTAACGCTACAGTCGGTACGAATGATCACGACGAATTGAGGCTAGGACCACATGGAACTTCCTCAAGGAACGAAAACGGAAAGCGCCTGATAGACTTCTTATCCGCGTGCCGTCTCAACCATGGAAATTTATGTTTAAGAAGCCTTCAAACCGACGATGGACCTGGGAAAGCCCAAACGGAGAAACACGTTCGGAGATCGACCATGTTCTTACAAACAGACGCTGGAGTCTCTTTGACGTCTCCGTGCTGCCTTCATTTGACACCGGCTCGGATCACGGTCTTGTCCGTGCGAAGCTGACTCTCAAAAAGAGGATGTTCAAGCGTGACACCCATAAACCGGCACCGGTGAGGATCCCCACATTCAAGTCTGAGGAGTTGGAATATCAATAAAGTCGTATGATTGGAATCTTCTTGAAGATCCATCTGAAGACTACGACCTTCTCTCCAAAGGACCGTTGAAATGGGCTAGCAGCTGTTACGAAGCCAAATCACCGTCTGCTTCAAGACTCAACGCACATGCGATTAAACTCTTGGAGCAAAGAAGAGCTGTTAAACTGGATCCTAATGCTTCCCATCTGAAAAAAGTCACCATCTCGAAGGCCTGTCAAATTGCAGTGAAGGAGTCCATTCAAGCCTACAGAAGATTGAAGCTGTTAGAAGCCGCTGGGAAAGGTTCAAGCATAAAGCGCTGCAAACGAGATCTCTGCGATCAGAAGGCAATAATGTCAGCCCTTGTGGATAAGGATGGAACAACGCAAACGTTTCGAAGAGCGATGGAGGCCATCGTTCAAGAATTCAACACAGATCTGTTTCGTTCTTCCAGCACTGTCCCGAAATGCTTGATGTCACCAGCTGAGGAAGCACCTCTCATTCTGGAATCAGAAGTTGCTCGTGCCATCAGAAGGATTTTTTTGTATTCCAAGCGAGAAAAGCATGGTTGGGTGCGCGAGCGACGTGTCTCTTCACGACGAAGGCCAGCTTGGTGTAAGCTAGGTTGAGGGTGAGGTGAGAAGACGAAAACGCTATAATACCGAGGCCAAAATGCCTCTATTAAGCAATCTACGAATTTGCCGAATCCCTTGTTCTCGCTATAACCAAAGCTTCGAATCTTGATCAGGTTAATTTCTGAGCACGACTGAGCAGTTCCATGCGTGAGTTTTGGCGTTCCAGCCACATTGATGTGTTGCAATTTTCGCCATTTTTAACTAACCAGATGCCAGCGGAAAATTTAAAGTTTACAGCGTGCTTCCAAAGCAATGCTCTACAATCCTAAATAGGTCACTTTGAAAACAGTTCTCTCCTTGATCTTCCCCGTCAGAAAACACCATAACCTTAGCCTGCACACTACAACTTCAGATAACTTTGAATCTGAATGACAGCATAAAGGCCAGTTCCAATATATTCAACTAACGGAGAATTCTGAATAAGGCTTGGTAGCAAATGCAGCATATAGGTGTGGTTTTAATCTTCGAGGACCATACGGTGTTTTGCACCACCACACTCTTACCTGAATCTCGATACTTTAGTGATTACTTCATGTTCTGGGAACAATTCAGGAAAGCCGATAAGAGGCATAGGAGAGAAAAGGAATAGCCATCCATTGTAGCTATTTCTTCTAAACTAGGACTAAATCAAGAGGTTTGGTTCGTTTCCGAATTAGAGTGGACTTGAAGCGGTGAAACGACCAACAAATATCTAATTGTAAGAGAGCTGCAGTGAGAGTCTTTGATTTGATCCACCGTTCGGTCTAATTCAACTAGAGGAGATCGTTATGTTGAAGCTAATTTGGTGATCTAATCGAAGACGTAGAATCTGTTTTCACTGTCAAAGCATAATTACTCATTATGAGAACAAGCTTCCTTTGACGAGGCTATAGATATTTCTGAACAGTACACAACCATCGCAACGAATAGCAGAGCTCAAATTTTTCGTCACACCCAACTTATCGTTTGTGCACTGGGTCAGGAGTAGACATAGGATCCGATTCATGTATTTTCGGATATCCGACCGGATTTATCCGGTTTCAGATTACCCGAAATTTGGCTCGACCGAAAATGGCCTTATCTGGATCATCCGTAATTCCAGCAAAACCCTATCATCTAAATCATCCTAATATCCGGCCAATTGAAAATCACTCTCATCTGAATCATCCGAAGATCCGAGGTACTCAAAAATCTAATGACTATTTATTTATTTCATGCACTCATGGGTGCGTCAAAAAGAAAGAAAAAAACAGTTAGCACTCCACAAAGAAAGAAACTGTGGTTAGTATGTCAAGAACGCAATAAAAGAACAAGGAAGGAAAGACACAACTAAGTAGGAAACTGAGGAGCCGTAATTATTTTGTCAACATTGCTGATCCCGAAATACCTCAAAAAATTCGTAAGCCTACATACATATTCTTCTAATGAGTAAAAAACCCAGTGTACTAAGAACGAGGAAAAGAACAGGCCTATACTGCGGCTCTACTTGACATGAAAGATTATCCGAAAAAAAAAACGTCTGCAATATAAAAGAACTTTGGCGATAATAATACAACTAATTTAAAACTATAATTAGGAAACAACTGCTACCCGACTTCTATTGCAGAGTTTAAATGGTTTTCCACCTTGAGTGCTATGACTTAGAAGACACGCAACTGGCATAACCATACCGGGGCGGGTTCTATCTTCCAAGAACCTCTTTAAACTACTACGCACCCCAGGCGATGGCCTACTAAGGAGACCCGCAGAGGAGATAGATATGAAAAGATATAGTCAGGTAAAAGAGTTGAAGCAGCAAACTGGTTGTAACTGGTTGTAACCATATAAAAATAAAAAATAAAACAGTGATTTTTTCAAGCCAAAGAGAGTCATGCCTGCAGCACCTGTGCTTTCCGAATTGATATGAATCAACGACTATGGTATGACTATGGTAAAATAGGATAAAATAAGATAAAAATCAAATAAAAGCTCAAAGCGCTATGTGGCGAAATCGATTAAATATTAAATTCTGCAAACCATCGCAAGTTAAGCCGACCATCTTGTTCGGACATTTGAGTTGGTTCCATTTCAAATGAGATGGTTCTTTCAAAGATGTTGAGGACCTGGCATGCTTATTGGCCGAGGCCTGTGAGTTGTTCTGAAAGTCATGCTAAACCTTAGCCATTCGTCAGGGGAATTGACGTCGTATGCTCTCCCTAAAGCCCTCAATAGGTCACTGTGAAAATTGCCGCGTGACCCTCATTGACCTCTCTTGTTAGAACCAGATTTGGCAAACTTGCAAACCTTGTAAACTATCATTGTAAACTCGAAATCTTATCTTTTCAGTTTCCTTGAAAGTGTTTTGAAAACGGAAAGCGCACTGATAGGTAATACGCAATACACAGTGAGAAACTAAGTAAATTAAACTTTATTCGATTTGCTGCGATACATCATGCTGGCGGAATATTACCACCAAATTAATAGTTGAAACTACCAGCAGGAGTCGTACATCACTTCCAGGACGGTCTTATGTAATCTAAAAAATTGTGCAGTAGTAAACGAAGCAGCTCCTTCAATCCTTTTGTGCTACACAGCTTTTTTAAAGTGTACCTTCTTTTTTATTTTATTTTCGTTATCAGAGGCCGGAAAGAAGAAGCCTCGCGTTTTCGCACATTGTGCACTCGTATTGTTAAAGTCTCTGTTTTAAAAATCCCAAAAGAGAAGAAGTAAATTCTGACTTTGATGAAAAATTGTCAGATGTTCCGACAAGCAAGCTAAGGATTAAGATGTTCCTAAACACGTGGACCTTAGGACATGCCAATCTCTTGAACAATTCATGTTGTTATTTATGGTATTGCTTGTCCTTCTTGTAAAGCGTTGGCAGCGTTGTTATTCTCACCAACGATTTCCCTTCACAGAGTTTAAGTAAATTTCAGTATGGCGCTTTCGACAGTGGCCAGTCGCGTGTGGAACTGGACGTTACATTGCTGCTGGATTACACTTGTCAGCGTTCTTCTCCTCACTTCTGTTGGGTTGCTGAACGTATTCACCGAGCAAGAGATTCGAAACACCTGTTTTCACCTGAAGTGAGATCCGAAACCTTCCTTGCTCTTTCCCATTCGACTTCAACTAAACCCGTGCCAAGCACTGCCCAGCACAACGTTTCGTACATTTGCACTTTTGTGACATTTAAAAAATCTGGCGCGAGTGGCACGTTGTAGCGCAATCGGAAGAGACGCCGGCTATCTCGCGCACCCGATTCCAGGTTCCAAATTAGGATTTTCCTCTCAGTCAACCAAGCCTTCCATCCCTTCAGAGTCTGTGAATTGATATTAGACTGGTCTGGAAGGGATAAAACACTGCCCTGTCCACCTGCTCGAAACCGCAGGTGACCAAGTATGTGTTCAAATCCCCTCCATGAAATCCCGTAGAAGTAGAATGTGTGGCGCATTCCAGAAGAGATGGAGAAACGCCGTTCTTTTTCCTTTATCCTTTCCTGGTTCTACTTGTGACGAACATTTATTTATTTACTTATTTAATTATACGTCAAATAGACGTGCACAATACATTAAAATAAAAAAGATCGAAATAAACCACGCAATAAAAAAGATAACACCAAAACAACGAGAAGAACAAATCACCCGGCAGTGGCAACCCTTTGGCAACCAATTTTGAACTGGGGAAACAAGTGGCACACAAATTGCAACTTAGCCGAGAGAAAATATCATGCCCCTCTAAATGTGTGAATTTGTCGCTTACTCTTGCTCAAGTTTACACCATGGACCGAGGCTACCTGTCCACATCAGCCAGCTATTTTTTATTTGATTAATTAGATTTCAATAAATTTATCTATTTATTGGATTTAAAGCCTCCGTTAGAAGTTTGTAGACTGCTGGTTCAAATCATCAGATTAACCAGCTTTTACGGGCAGCGCACATGTCGGCGAGAGCCAACGAAGAGCATGTCCTCTAAACAGTCCTTTAGAAGAGGCTTTCAATACTATACAAGCAATTCCAAGTGTACTACAGAATATATTGGAGCATGACACCTGTGGTCCTATGGGACGCCGTACGCAATTTACCTAGCACGTAAGTTCAAAATAGTTCGTATGCCTAGGTAACTCAGCAACGCCAGGTAGACAGCTGCCGCAGGGAGCGCACTGAAATAAAAATAGGATAGTTTATCTCCGTAAAAACTGATGTATGAGCTATATTGCCTTACAGTAGATGCCAGAACTTCGGCACATGGGTACGCTGATTTCCACCTGAGACTGGTGACTAGGACAGGTAGCCAAAAAATAAATAAATGGAACAATTAGGTGCGCTAGCTATGGGGCAATAATAACTAGTAAGTAAACATGCTCAGTCCTAGAAGCCTAGTCGCAGTAGGCCACCATGTTTATGTAGGGCTAAAAATAGTCTTACCAAAGGGTGCAGCTGTCCGATAAGTCACAAAGTAAAACGACTTAAATAAGTCATGTTAGTGGAAAAAATACTTGTAAGAAATTACTGGCTTAGATACCATCGCGGTGAGTGCACCTAAACATAATACCCTATGACCTAAACATAGCATGAGAAAAGTAACAGCACCAAAAACACGAAATCATTCGAATGTCTCGTCTTTGGTGTCTCTCCAGTGCCAGAATTTATGAAATGTCGCAGATTCGTAAGGCCTGCAAAACATCGAATTTATTCAACCTTTTCTTTGAAAACTCTGCTGTTCTCAGAGTTCAAAATCTTACCTGGCTAATCCATTTTGGCCCTTGATAGAAAACGAAATTAGATAATTCTGCGTAATTTTTCTTCTCGATTACTGGGTAGTGTAGATTAAGCCCACTAGATTTTACGCCACAGGGACTAAAGATCCAGTTCCTACAGCCCAAAGTTTGAGTTTTCCTCGGAGTCTTTGAAACAGAAAACTAAATCAGAAACATTCCTCCTGTATATTAAGCATCTTAGGCCTAATAGATTTAAACGTTCACCATAATTTAGAATATTTCTCTGGGAAACGCCTTGGTGAAACCGACAGAATACGAGACGAGTAAAGGTGTTTTGGATGTTTTCAAGTTTCGCTATAAATTTCTTAGCAGTGGGACTCCATACCACAGAACAGTATTCCAAATGTGGGAGAGAATAGGTCTTATATAGTTTCACTAGGATGTCTGGTACATCGCTGCACATCATACGAAAAACGAAGTAAAGCGCAGTGTATGCTTTCCTAGTAATTTCTTCAGTATGGCTGCAAAAATCCAGTTTAGAGTCAACAACAACGCCAACATCTTTAACCGCCTTACTCTTAGGAAGAAGTGCATAGTAGATGGTGTAGAAAGCAAGATGTTCTTCAACAAAGTGTAACACAAAACATTTTTCAGGATCAGTGGTCAGGCGTAGTTGGTGGCAGTGTCCGTTACTCCACGTGGTACCACTGGAAACTTCCCGCTCTGCGAGCTAAGCCGAACACGACGCTCGATTTCAGGCGACAGGCCCTTGTGACAGTCCGGCCTACGAAGACCCATGTCACATCACGTGGTGCAGGACAATTCAAGTTGTTCGAGATAGTGATACGGCGTCCGCGTGAGTCGACGCGCACTCGCAAAACTCGGCGAGTGTGAAAAGTATGCGAGGGTCCCTGATGCGAGAACGGCATCGGCCAGGGGGAGGACAACAGAGCTGGTCCGAATGTCCCGTAACGTATGCAGCAGGGATGAGCGGATTATCCGTTATCCGTTATCCGTTATCCGGTTTCCGGGGGTTTTGGCCTATCCGTTTTGTTGTTCGTTATCCGGCAATTTTCGACCGGATAACGAACAACAAATTGGCTGATACCCAGGTTTGGGCGTGGTATTATATAGCTGTGTAAGCTTCACAATCATAGGAGTGATCGCGAGCAACAATAGAGGGCATTCAAATCTAGGAGGT
The DNA here is from genome assembly GCA_947359475.1 of Heligmosomoides polygyrus bakeri. Taxonomy (NCBI): domain Eukaryota; kingdom Metazoa; phylum Nematoda; class Chromadorea; order Rhabditida; family Heligmosomidae; genus Heligmosomoides; species Heligmosomoides polygyrus. The sequence goes on from OX375867.1 coordinate 72,704,297, forward strand.
GGGTGAGTTCAGGCACTGGTGACGTAGTTGGAAAGACGTCTAACTTCCATCCTTCCAGGGTCGTCCATTTATACCATACATCTATGAAACCTACTATGGGCTGATTTCTTCATGAGCTTTTCACCACAAGCCATATGCAGACCAAGAATGCATACAAGCTGCCTTGATAATATTACTGGCGGTCACAAGTGAAGGGCCTGGCACATCCCAAGAAGAATTGTTTAGTGCCGAATTTACCGTTCTTTTCCACGATCGCAGTATGTAGGTAGCATTCGGCAAAGGTATTTTAGTTTTTACTGATAGACTGTTGTAACGCATTAAACACATGCCGCTGAGCAGTAATGAATACAAGCAAAATGGGCACAAGTTCAATCTAAATGAGTGGAGAAAGCTACGCCTATAAATCCTACAAATTTTTGAGATTTGTTTACAGAAACGGTTTTCTGAAAGCATTTTCTGTACGCTGGTACTGGTGGTACCTCCGTAGTGTTAAGGAATTGATCCTCTCTATTAAAAATCAAAATAGTGCAATTGAACTGTACTAAACTGATTCCCCTCTGCGCATATTGGAGCTTCATTTTAATTTAAGATTGCTTTTCAGGGACACTCTACTTCCGCTTTCCTAGTTTTCATATCTCTCTGCATTAGGGCTGCTCAATGGCTTGTAGTGGCTAGCCTGTAGAAAGCTGGTATTTCACCCATCTCATTCCACGTTCTTCTTAGATCTTGGGATACTCTCGAACAAGAGTATCGATCCGCGTGAAACCAAGATTGTTATGCAGACTTTATTCGGCTGAGTCGGCCTAGCATAGAAAAGTCAAGAGGCATCGGAGGAGCCATTCATCCACGGATTATTCTGTTTGGTCACAGTCTTAATTCAAAAAGAAAACCTGACGATTGATCACTAGAACCATCCAACAATGGAAACGGGCAAAATGAGGGCAAGTTGTTCGATGAAGACAAATGTGAGTGAATAAGAGGTGAATGAGTCTCACATCTCTCCCTCCAAGGGCGACTTATGAATGTTTCCATGCGGTTAGTTGGGCTGTTTTACGCATCCTTTGCTTCGTTCTTCCAATTCGTTTTAAACGGCAAAAATATGAAAAAGTGTAAATCGTATTATGAAAATGTGCTTAGATGAACAAAGTCTCTCCTCATATTTTCCAGGCTTGAATTAAGGTGATCATAGCGAAACATAAGAAGAGTAGAGTTTGCAGAACAGTTTTAGTTTCACAGCTTGGTGGTCTTGCTATTTGTCCTCCCTGTTGAGTTTGATAGCAGTTCGTGGAACCTGGTGAAGGAATCGTGGTTTGCAATTCTAACTCGGCATCGGTTTGGATGGCAATGAAGAAGCGTTTCTTTTACTGAAGTTTTGTGAGAATCCCATAGGGCTTTGTTAAAGCGACTGCACTATGTTAAAAAAACTCCTTTAAAGTCGTTAGAAAGGACTTGTAATTTGACAGCAGTTGCGTTCCATGTCTGATGTTGAAACTAGAGCAGTTTAAGCCCAGTTTTATTTTTGTTGTTTGTTCGTTATTCGTTTTTCCGTTATCCGGCGATTTTTGGGCAAAATTATCGGTTATCCGTTATCCGGGTTTGAAAATTTTGTTATCCGCTCATCCCTGGTATGCAGGACCCGCGTAGCAACGCTGAATGTGGGTCCTTTGTCGGGCCGCTCGTGCGGGCTGATTGAAGCACGGAGCGTAGAAAAGTTGATTTCTCTGTGGTGCAGGAGACGACGTGGTCCTGCCGCAAGTCAAGGGACATAGTACGAGGCTTCAAGGCCGTTCTATGTGGAAGTTCCAGGATCATCAGTGCTGTCGGAATAATCGTCTCCGAACGATTTCGTGACTCGATTTTAAGCGTCGAGTGCTTTGACGATTGATTGATGAAGATGGTTCCGCCGCAGAGGAGCTACTCTATCACTTCTCTGCGTATGCTCCGCAGACTTGCTGCTCTGATCAATAGAAAAAATAAAGCCTTAAAGTAGTTATGCTCGTTTCGACCCTACCCTGGACGAGCAAACTCAAGGATTATAAAGCCTTCCCCGAGCCTCATCAGCAGGAAAGGGATGGCTTGGATCAAGCCAAGGATGGATGGAGAATGATGGAGGATGACCTTAATGGGCACGTAGGTGTCTAGGTGCCACGAAAGACGGCTACAGCTGTCATGTGGTTTCGGATGCGGATCACAGAACGCATAAGGTGAGCGTATTCTCGATTGCGCGGAATCGTAGAGCCTCACCATAGTGAACACTGCCTTCCGAAAACGCGACTCGCACCTTATCTCGCACTGCAGTGGGAGTACCAAGACTCAGGTAGACTTTTTCCTTGTAAGAGATCGCGACCGAAGCCTTGTCACAGACGCGAAGATCGTGCCGTATGAGACGGTCGCCCCATAGCATCGACCGCTGATCTGTACTTTGAAGATCGCCCTTTCGAGGCCGAAGCAGGTCGAGCGATACGGTGCAGCTAGAATTAAGTGGTGGCGAATCAGAGAGAAGGAAGCAGCTGTGATTTCTCGCGTGCGGTTACCGACAGTCACGACTGTCGACGAAACTTGGAAGAAGGCGACCGAAGCGATTCGTCAAGATGCACAGTCGGAACTCGGCATTACGAAGCCTGGGCGATGGAAGGTTCACAAGCAGGCATGACTGTGGACAATCGACGTCAAAGAAAAAGTTCGGGAGAAGAAGTCGCTTTATCACATGTTTCTCGGCGAAAAGACAGCCGGTAACCGGCGGAAGTACCAAGAAGCGAAAAAAGCTTCAAAGAAGGCGTGGCTGTTGCAAAAGCCACTCAATATGTAGACGTCAACGAGAAGCTCGAGTCACGCGATTATGAGCGATATCTGTACCGACTTGCAAAATATCGCCATCAGAAGACCGAGGATATTGCGTTTTCGGCATCAATGATGAGAACGGTCATCTATCGGACCGCAGGAAGGCATTGAAGGATAGGGAGATTACTTTGAGGAAATCTCTACGATAGAATTTCCTCATCCAGCTATCCCTTTAATGGCTCCAATCCACAGACCCATTCAGAGGATCACCGTCGAAGAGATTGAAGCGGTTTTGAAGAAGATGAGTCTAGGCAAAGCGGCAATGCGACTGGGCCCGACAACGTGGCAGTTGATTTATGGAATTCCAAGTACTGGTACCCTGCTGAGTGATTGGCGAAATTCATTAATCAGGTTGTAGCGGAGAAGAAAGTGCCTGACGGTTGGCGCCAGAGTACGACGATTCCGATTTGGTAGAAGAAGACCATTCCCACAGACTGCTTCGATTACCGCCCGATTCGCTTGCTTTCGCACAGCATGAAGATCTTTGAGCGAAGTGTCGACGGGCGAATTCGGGACATCGTCCCGCGTTCCAGCAATCAATGTGGCTTCGTAGCTGGCTATGGCACCATAGTTGCCGTATACGCCGCCCGCCTCCTGTTAGAGAAGCATCGCGAGAAACAGAAGCCAGTGAATATAGCCTTTCTCGACTTGGTGAAGGCCTTTGATCGCGTACCGCGTGAAGTGATATGGTACGCCTTGCGACATCATGGAGTTCCTGAAGAGCTCATAGAGTAGATGCGAATTCTCTACTCTTCTCCAAAGAGTCGTTCAAGCTGCAGATGCGACCTCGATGGAGCTGTCCATCTCTGTCGGGACACTCTAGGGTCCAGCGCTTTCTCCACTCCCCTTTGTTGTCGTCATGGATGCCATCACACGAGATCTTCAGAAGCCCGTCCCTTGGACGTTGCTTTATGCCGATGACGTGATGCTCGCTAGCGAAAATAAAGGTGAACTCCAGCGAGAGCTTGGTGTGATTGCCTGGAGCGGTATACTCAAATTGAACGCGAAGAAGACCGAACATCTAACGATGGACGTTACTGAGTCCAGTTCCATCAAGGTTAACGGCATCGATCTTCAACGCACTGCGGTCTTTAAGTACCTGGGACCAGCAGCAGCGTCTGACGGTAAACTGATGATTGAAAAGAACTCACGTGTGAGTGCAGCTTGGTCTAAATGGCGCTCGTTGACTGGCGTGCTCTGCGATAGGAAGATACCAAAGCGCTTGAAGTCGAAGATCTACAGAGCAGTCGTCCGTCCAGTAGCAATATACGGCGCAGAGTATTGGCCTGCGACCAAGGAAGTTGAAACGCGCCTCAGCGTCATGGAGACGACGATACTCATTCTGCAGAATAGTCGCCGATAGCTGACAAGATGCGCGAAGCCCGCTTACGATGGTACGGCCACGTTCTGCTTGGGAAAGAAGACAGCTCAGACAAGACAAGATAGGCCTTTACTTTGAGATAATAGGAAAGCGGCCTAGAGGGCGCCCGAAGGCGCTGGTGTGATACGTTATATACGGACTTGAAGGTTATTGGTGTCAACCCTGATCTAGCGCTGGATCGGGTAAGGTGGCGTCATGACGTCAGAATAGCGGACACCGCTACGAAGCGGACAAACGCTGTGGAAGAAGAAGAAGAAGAAGAAGAAGAAGAATGGTCACCCCTAGTTCATAGGCCCACTTCCACAGATCTTGCAATGCAGTATGTAGAGGCTCGCCAATTGTATTGCCACGCGGGTCTTGGGTGTAGATCAGAACCTCAAACTTGGGTAATTAAACTTTATTTAATATATTTACATACGTAGTGATATTACAAATAAATGCCGAGGAGAGTATATGGGCGATGAGCCCTTAAACGGACAGGAAGTGGTGTGACGGCGGACAGTCCGCCAGAGGTCCTCTCGGAATGCGGAGAGGCGGTGCCCAGCTGCCGATGTGCCGATGCACAAAGAAGTTATTGTGGAAGGGCACCGCGCACTCCGATGAATAAGCGGAGGACAGAGGAAACCCTATCGATTTCTAAGGAACAGCTACAGCCTGACTCATAGGGTGTTGAGCACTACAGTAGTCGGAAAGTTTGTCGAGGACTTCAGGAGTCGATATACTCCCGGCCGGCAAGATGACAGAGAGCATATGGTCCCAAGGCCGTGCCCTTATATGCGGTCATAAGAACCGTGACGGCTCCTGTGTGTCGGGAGCGGTCCTGACTGCGCTCCTGATTTCCCTGCTGAAGGCGGCTCCTTTTGATGGTGGGTGAACGGTCCTGACTGCGTTCCCTGGGTCCTTGTTGAAGACGACTTCGTTCGAGACGGCGTTCCAGTGTTATGAGCCTCTCCCTGTGCACGATAAGTCGCTTCTTGTCGTCATTCAGCTCACGTTGGCGGTCAGTGTAGGTGGTCCCGTTTTCCTTCAGGGCTACTTCCATCTCTTGCTTTACACGACGTATGTCCTCGTCGGCTTTGCGGATGTCGATGCGGACTTGCTGCAGCGGGGGTGGCTCTTTCCGAACCACCCTAGACCGGACTGCTCTTTCTGGAGTAGAGTTTCTGCTCCTGATGAACTCGGGTGACGTGATCCTGGAACGTAGGCTTTCCGGGATTCCTGATCGCTCACTGGGCGCAGTCGTGCTGACCGTGCCTCGGACCTTGCGCATTTGTGACTGCACACTCTTCAGCGTGGTTGCCAGGCGATCCAAGTCCTTTGCGCTACGATCGGCCTTTTCCTCTAGTCTGGCTAGCATCGTGAGTAACTCGGCTTGTTCCTTCGTGATGCCGTTCAGATAGTCACGTACAATAGGTTTCGGCTGGATTTCCATTATTTGCCGGATGGTGGTGAATTCTTTTCGCATCGTGTTGACGACATCCACCTTTGTCAACTGGCACGGTGTCTTTATGTTCATGATTGCGTCCATCCTGTTGTCGATGGTGGTCTGCCATTGCGGGAGTTTCTCCCATTTCGCCGCCTGTTCCTGTTGGCCTTGCACCACGACGTCGACTATCTCCTTTAGCACCGTGGTAGTGACCGACCCATGTTTACGGAGTGCGGCAACTTCGATTGCGAGAGCTGCCACGTCTGGGTCCTTGCGTTGTCGGAGGGCGTCTATTTCCTTCTGGAGACGCTCGCTGTCGCTGAAGGCCAGGCCAATGACCGCTGCTCCAGTCCTGCATAGCTTGTAGTATGCCTTCTCGATCTTGTCCTACGGTCAGTGGAGGGTTGCGATCCGTCTCCTCGTGCCTTCACGGAGGTCTTTGCATCTTGAGCTCTTGAGTGCGAGGATGTTGCTGGTAACGTTGTCGTCCTCTGCTGCTTTTTTGCGTTCAGCAAGCTGCTTGTCGAGAGTTTCCTTGCCCTTTGCCATTGTGCAGTGGGTGCTGTAAAGGTGGTGGTATTGAAGAGTTCCTGAGTGAGATTACGTATATAACGGTGCGAAGAGCATGCGAATATTGAAGACACAGAGTGAATACATGTATGTACAGATCGTGGCTCCTGATGAGCAATTACAGCTCTATGTAGGCGTGCTGGCGCCTACAATACGAGCGGAGGAAGTGGATGCATGGTGAAACCGCTACTTTTAGAAGAGTGAGTGCGCATTTCATGATTGTCCGCGTAATCAGCTGACAGATAAACTTGAAACACCATGTCGAGCTTCTGATTCCGCAGCTCCGTAGGAAAAGGTATCCTGCGGCAATTGCGATAAGGAGCAGTATCGTAAGAGCTATTACGAATTTGTACCACGATAGGAGGACTGAGGAGATATGGGAGAGGTCAGGAAACACCATTTCGTTGTAGATGTTGCTTTCTCCTGCGATAATCTTCTCTGCTGTCCCATAGATTGTCCACGTCCAATGAAGAACTCCGTTCAGTTCGAAGGGGTTCTTCGTGTAACCGCATGGTGATGTGCAGGCTAGGTGAACATGTGCTTGCTGAAAGTTGAAGCGAATTGAGGATTTTACTCCTTGCGTCGTGCAGGGCACGGAGAAGGTGTAGTCCTCGCATGCTACAGTGGCCAAGGTATCGTTATCTTGGCTTATGCACGTTATTTGAGCTACTGCTTCCTGGGGGCAGTGATAGCATCCATTGATTTCTGCGCTGCTGACCTTACAGACCGAGTCGGTGATCTGTTTGACGGTGGAATCAATCTCCTCGTTGACTGTCATTAGAAGTTCGGCCGTCGCGAGTCTGGGCACTATAGCCCTGACGGAAACGTTCTCCGCTCCTAGTAGGTCTCCTTCAAACGTGATCCATGGACGTCGCACTGGGAAATGATTCCTTAGTTCAGTGTGGAAGTCCGCAGTCAATTCTGCTGTACGCATACGCAGTTGATTGTCAGTTCCGCCGGCTGACATTTGCAGTTCGGATGCACGTCGCACTGGAACAACTTCGCGTCCTCATGAGATGGGCACTGCAGAGCTGGAAGCTGTTGCTCGGTCTATAGTGCAATGTTTTTACCATCGCTGATGAATGAGGTTTGGAGTGCAGGTGTAGGAGGGACTGTGAGTACACTCATCTTTAGTCGCATTCCGTGCATCTCTTGTGGAATGGTTGGGACGAGTGCTGTCGTGACATTCTTCGTAAGCTTGCTTCCATCCCTTACTGTGAGCTCGACAAGAACTTCTTCTTTCCAGCGTGGGCACTGAAAGATCTCGAGAACGTCGTCATTGAGTGGTTGAGCATAGATACGGTAGAATAGACATCCGCTGATTATGTAGAAGCGTCCGCATCCTGGTTCCCCACAACTTTCGACACAGAAAGTGACTCCCAAAAACTGGATGGCTTGACGAAGTTCCGGAATTTTCGTTGTGGTATTCACGCCTGCACATTTATCGTCATTGCAGCTTCCGGCATGTGGACATCGCTTCGAATCCAGCACCCTCAGAACCATGTTCCTTGTGAACATGGTGGTGTGCTTGTCGCATAGAAGTCTTAGCTCATTCCATTTGACCCTGATCTCCTTAAGTACGTTGCCTTGATTTTGGAGTCGGAAACAGGCTTCCTTGCTGAATGAGTTGATCTTGATGACTTCAGTGATGTCGACCTTGCAGACTTGAGGATTGCTTTTTGACGTCGAACAAACTGTGGTTTTGTGCTCGAAGATGTCAACATCCTGGCAGCTGAGGACTGCTGGCAGTCCACTGATCACGAGTACGAGTGGAACGAATCCTAGGCGTGATGCAGAACGATGCAAGCGACGGTTCTGTCGTCTGGTTAGCGTCCTACGAAGGTATTTCACTATCGCCCACACGACCCGTAGAACGTGGAAGCATACGGTGAGCAGGACACGACAAGGGCGTCCAATCAAGACGGGGATGTAGCACAGGGTGTAGAGAAGAGCTGTAATCGCGTAGACGTTCACTGCCAAAGCGATGATCGCTGCTCGAGGTCGACACTCCATGTTGAAGATGTTGGCCGTGCAAAACCAGCAGTCGACCTGAGAGCAGAAAGGAACTGCAGGGCATCTTGTTTCCGTCGTCGTTACTTCTTCGCCATCAAAGGTTTTCCATTGCACCTGATGTTCTTGGAAGGTAATCTCTGGTGGAAATCGAAGTGCCTCCTCGGTCGGGGGCTTCTCGCGAACCACGCAGAACACTTCCGAGCAGAGTTCGTACTTCGAAATTTTTTGTCGCGAAAATCCTGACGCTTTCGGGTGTACACCGGAGATTTCCCCTGCTCGTTAGCGTGCTAATGTTCCTTTCGTGTTCGGCCTTTTGTCCGAATACGGAATTCGTGAGGGCCAGTAGGCATACGACCGACAGCAAGGTGCCGTGATGTAAGTGTCCATAGTCCACGCGTGGTCGCCGCCGAAGGTCGTATCTCGTTGACGCTCAGGGGAGCAAGTCCTGGCTCGCGTCGATTGGCTCCTGCTGTTGTTCCTGAAGCTGAACTTCTTTGTCTCCCTCGGAACAGGGTGGCTGGACTTCAAAAACATTACGTATCCCGCTGTCGGTATCGTTGCCTTGGCGAGGTGACGATGGCATCGTGTCCTCATTTTCCTCCTCGTCTTTGAGTTCTAACGGAACGAGGAGGTTGATAGGGCGTCGTGTGATACGCTTGCTCGGTAGGATGAGCTCTACTTCTCGTATCACACCTTCCTTATTTGCGTGACCTTGGTAATGCGACCCATTTTCCATGTGTTCCGCGGAAGTTTGGATCCATGATGAGAACAACTGTGCCTGTTGTAGGGACCTTTGGTGTACCGTGATTGTTGCAAAGGTAGCGTGTATGTTGTTCTCTGAGAGCGGTAAGATATTCTCCGCTCCAAATGTTCCAGAATCGCTCGGTGAAGTGGTAGGAATTTCTTAGAGCCTTTTCTGTCTGGCGCCTTGTTTGTAGCTGGAGCATTTTTTCTGACGGATGGTAGTTTGGATCTTCCTCCAAAATTTGGAGTCCTTCCATTGGATATGTGATGATCATATCGCGCTGAATGAAGTCGATGGGCTGAAGTACTGGCTGATCGCTCCAATGCTCTTCTTGATAGGTCAACGGGCGAGTGTTTAGAGTCCCTTCAATCTCGATTAGCAGCGTGGTGAGATCATCCAGTGTCAGAATTGATCTTCCGATGGTCTTGTACAAGGACTGCTTTATGGTTTTGATCAGCTTCTCATAGAAAGCTCCCTGCCACGGAGCGTAAGGAGTGATCATCTGCCATGCGATCTCTTTGGTGGCCATCGTTGCTGCCATCGTCGCGTTTAGCGAAGTTGAAGACGCCGCGTCTTGAAGAATCTGGTCTGCTAGAAGGAAGTAGGGCGCGTTATCAGATGTGATCCTCTCCCTCCTAGCAAAGAATCTCCTGAGGGCTTGAAGCAGTTGCGCTGTTGACATGTCCGGGGCATCCCATGTCAGAGGTTGAACAATTTGCCGTGTCGGTATCCGGCTCTGTCAGACCTCCCATCAGGAAGAGTGACTAGAAGTAGACCGTTCCAACAATGGGAATCGACTACTTTGGGCCGAACAGCATCAAATCCGATGGAGAAGCCGGTAAAGCCTAAGGCATTATACTTATATGTACTATACTCACTCCAGGTGAATGAGCCTGGTGGTCCTACATGTGAGTATAATGCCGTAGGCTTTACCGGCTTCTCCATCAGATTTGATGCTGTTCGGTTCAAAGTAGTCGATTCGCACGTGTTGGAACGGCCTACTTCTAGTCACTCTTCGTGATGGGAGGTCTGACAGAGCCGGATACCGATACGGCAAATTATTCAACCTCTGACATGGGATGCATTTCCTGATAACTTTCTGGACCTGTCTTCTTAACTGTGGAATCCAGTAGTTGGTTCGTACTTGAGCTATCTGTGAGCTGTTCCTAAGTGCAGATGGGTGTGCGCATCGCGTATGACGAGTGTTGTCACTGCGGATTGCGCTCCTAACAAAATGGGATGCTTGCTGTTCTCAGGTAAGTCTGAGTTCTGCAGTCGTCCCTTGCAGCGAATTATTCCTTCTGAATCCTTCACTGGTGTAAGGCGGTCTCTTTGAGGTTGAAACTTTCCCTCAACATAGAGACGCTGATGATTGCGAAGAAGTAGCCTAGTGCGTTTTGCCGTTCCGCGACGCTTGGAAATTCGTCTTCGCAGTGAGTTCTCAGCTCCGGAATTCTGTCGCAGATGGACTCCTTTGATCCGGATTGACTCGCTTTACGACCTTAGCTATCCATCGCAAGACGTACGAGAACACAGCTGTGTCCTGCGCGACAGATTTGTAACACTTCCACTCTAGGAGATCCTGAACAGATTGTTGCGCCGGGGCATTTGCAGTGGCCCTGGCGGCATTCTGATGAACCTCCATTGAGCCATCCTGATCCGTTGTCATCGTGCTTGGCAGCCTTGAATGTGCTGACCACCTTTCTGGAGGTTCGCCTTTGGACAGGAAGGGTGGTCCATTCCACCACGGATGCTCCTCGAACTCCTCCTTTGAGAGTCCTCGAGTGGCGCAGTCGGCTGCATTGATGTCCGTTCTTACATGTCCGAATGTGACGGAGACCCCTTCTTGCTCCATATCGTCGCAGATGGTTCGAGTTTCGTTGCACCGATTGCGAACAAGTACGCCAGCGTTTCGGTCGAGGCTTGGGGAAGCTAGTCACGCGAGGGAAATCTCGGAGTCGGAGTACAGAGTGACAGATCGAATCGAAAGTTGCTGCTTTATGAGCCTCAGCGTCATGCTGACGAGACGGGCTGCCATTGTTAGCGCATTCATCTCGAGCTCCGGGTTCATAGGATTGTCCTCTATAGATGGAAGCTTCGATTTTGCGACGAGTAGGGTGGACCGTGACATGTGGACTAGGTAGACACAGGCTGCCATCCTTGTTTGCTTGCGTCTGCAAATGCCACCAAGTGAGCTGGTGTCCTTGTCCCGTCGCTGACTTTCCCTGGAATGCGCCGCGCCGTCTGGGCTACGATTTGGTTCCATTCACGCTAGTGCTCCATCGAATGTTCTTGATCCCATTTGTAGTCGTGTTTCCATAGGCTATGTAGAAAGAGCTTTGCTGACGGTGTGAGCGGTGTCATCCATCCTAGTGGGTCTTACACCGAGGCGACTTGCTCCGAAACACTCCGCTTTGTGATCGAAGCCTTGCTCGGGTAACTGCATTCGATGTTGATCGTGTCTTCCTCAGAGTCCCATTTGAGTCCTAACACTTTTGGTTGTGTTGACTTGCTAACCATGTCGGCTTGTAGACCTTGATTAACGTCATTTGAGTTCGTACGAAATTCGCGTAGATTCATGTTGATCTCAGCGAATACTTGTCTGGCTTTGTCGCATAGCAGCCTTGCTTCCTCTGGTGTGCTAGCTGTCATGAGCAGATTGTCCGTTGTCCTTTATGCGGTCTGCTATTCCCTTGTCTTCGGTGTTCGCTAAGTGTTCTGCGATCGTTGCACCCAGCAGGAACGGCGAGCAGTTTAGTCTAAACGTCATGCGATGAATCATTAGGTCACGATGTTTTTTGCATCGAACGGCTTGGAGATATCTCGCATCCAGAGGCAGCGTGTGGCATCTCGACCGCGTTTCTGCAGGTGGACTTGTAGAAATGCCTTTTCGACATCGCTGATGATGGCGATGTTCCCGACAATAAAACGGATGAGCATGCGTATCAGAGACGGCAGTATAAGTGGTCCTTAGTGGAGCTTGTCGTTGAGGCACGGCGCGTTCCGGAAATGTGCAGAGCCATCAAAGACCACTCTGAGCTTCGTTGTGTTATTGTGTGGCGTTAGCACTGCCTGATGTGCCAGGTAGTGAACGATGGGACCGTCTGGTTCCGCGCGTTCGTTGACTTCCTCTATTATTCCTTTCGAGAGTTGCTCCTAGGACGTACTGTCGTACTGCTGCTGTATGTCCGGCTGGTTCCTGAACTTCGTCTGAACGCTTTTCATCCGGTTGTATGCAATCGCACGGTTGTCGAGGAGGTCTCTCGCGTCGTCTTTCCACGGTAGACGTACATGGTAGCCGTCCTCATGTCGTTCGACCGTTGCTCGAAATTGCTCCCAGACTTTGTCGTTGAGATTCCGAAGCTGCTGCGCTTGGGGTCCTGTGTACTCATCGACTCCCGAGGATTCCAAGGCCCAGTACTGATCCCACTGTGCTCGTTCCTCGTCGTCGCTAGTATGCGACTGGAGCGTGTGAAGATGCGCGTTCGAGCTTTTGGGAGCAAAGCCGTTTCTTCCCGTTATCGGGTAACCTATCCTTGAATGCAAGAGTTTCAGTCCTGATGGAAGTCTATGCTGATCTCCAAGTCCTGTGTCGAACAGTCTGAAGAGATCGCCGCATCCGAGCAGGATTGACGTTTTCAGCGTTCGTATCTGTGGTGAGATGGACAGCTGAATGTGATTGCTTGCAAGGTACTGGCAGTCTGGCTCGTGGAGGGTGTCCGTTTGACATCTCCATTGATGAAGTCGATTTTCGCCAGCTCGAAAGTGTGTCTCTGCCCTTGACGGTCCTCGATCTCGATCGTACTCGTCTCACAGAGCTGTGCCTTCGGCGCGCTATTGCCAAACGTGTGGATCGTTAATTGCAGCTGTCCTAATCTCTCGAGTCCTAGGTGCTGTGCGTAGTCGCTAGTAGTGAACGACTGGTCCGCACCAGTGTCAAGAATCATGTGGACGTCTTCGAATTTTTGCGTCCTGTTGTTCCAGACTCGTGCTTGTCCTACAAGCAGCTCTACGGGTCGTTCCGACGACTTAGTAGGCTCTGGCGTGCATAGGATGACGTTGTTGCCGATTCTGCAAGACGTCGAGCTCGGCTACGGCACCATTGCTGCGAAGTTCTGATTGACAGCGTTTCTGCTGGAAGCGTGAGTTTCCGGTGCAGCTCTTTGATGCACGTTTTTGGCTTGTCTCGGCTGCTGTGACTGCAGTTTGGATGATTTCCGACAGATCGAGGTGTGGTGACCTTTTTCGTTGCACTGTCGGCATGCTCCGCGAGAACATTCCTTAATTCTGTGGTCTCCTGATCCACAGTTACGGCAAAGGTTGCGCTGCCTGATCAGGTCTAATCGTTGCTCGATGATGGGAAACTCCTGACAAAATCGTGGAGAATGGTCGTCCTTCTTGCAATAGAAACAAGGAAATCTCGTTGCAATTTATATTACATATATATTACATATAATATTTTTATTCAATTTATATTTTTTAATTTATATACAGGGCCCGCTCTGGGATCGTGCGCATAAAGGTCGTAGACGTAGCGCATTTTTACGCTCACGAGCCATATGTCTTTACGGTAGGATTTTTGCCTTTCGTGCTTTTTTGAGCATGGGAATTATTTTTCTTTGCTGAATACCCAAGTGCTGAGCTAGTCTTTCGGCAAAGCAAGGTGCCAGCCCCTCCGTTCAAAATTTTTTTTTTATTTTCTTTCAATTTTTGGGTGCAATAGATTTTTTTCTTTTTGTGTAAAGTAGACTTGTTTGGTGCAGCAGGGATACCAAATTTTTGACGACTAAGTTGTTAGGTTTGACCCAAATCTCACGGCTTTCACAAATGCCAATACAATAGTGAGACCACTCTGGACTCCTCTACTTCCAGTTTCCTCCTAGCGGCTTGTGTTTGTCTTCTTTCTATAACTGATGTATGATTCTGTGTCCTCTTATCCTTTGACGGCATTTTTATCGATCATTTTTGAAGTTTTTTTGGTTAGTTTTTTTTTCTTCTAGGTTTTACCCTTTGCCAGTGTATGTCCACTTGTTTGGTACTCTGTTTTGAGCGCGCCCTAGGACGTATATAATAAATAAAAAATTTCAGCTCGAACGGTGGTATTTTCAGTGCGCGCCAATTTGGGTTTCCTTGCAGTCGGCTGGTAGCCAGCTGGTTCCTTTTTGACCTCTTCCAAAGTTCCACGGAGGTGCTCGATTTGATTTTCCATGTCGAAGAACTCACGAAGTTCGAGGAGTAGTCGTTCGGTTGTCCATTCCTCTGCAAGCATAGCCGACTTCTTCTTGAGCATAGATCGCTGGATCTGATCGCCGAACTTCATTAGGATCGTCCGCCTCATATGCTCCGTCTCTGTGTTTTCTCCTTTCTGATCCAGCTGAGATACGAAGGAAAAAATTCTGTCGAATGCCTGATTCTGATCCGAGACCTTGTTGCTCTTTGGCTGAACGTCCTGAATTTGTTGCAGCAATTGACCAACGACTGCGTCCTGATTGTCGTATTTTCTACTGAGGAGTTCTGTCGCGACGTCGTAGCTGTCTACAGTGATTTACAACTCTTTCACGATGTCCTTTGCTGGGCCTCCAGCAAGTAGGTCAGCTTTTCGATTTTGCTGATACGTCGCTGGTGGATGACTGCGTTGAATATCCTCCAGAAGTGGTCCCAATCCCACAGCTGTCCGCGGAATTTGGAGATAGGCATCGGTGCCAAGTTTGGGCTGCTGACCTTCATCTGTTCTGTATTGATTACTCCTTTAGCGGAAATCTGATCCAGCTGTAAGGAGAGCTCGATCAATCGGTCCTGTGCTTTTTCGAGCAGACTCTGAGTTGCTGTGATGTTCTGCTCGACTTTGACCTGTTGATCCTGTGCTATCGGCTCTGGCATATCATCGACTGCGTTCGTGAAGTCGTCGAGTGCTGTCGACAGGTGGGAAGATCTCGTTTCGAGCTTCTGACGTGCTTGTTGCATCCGTTGCAGTAGAGCTTGATCTTGCTCTTCCGAAGAGCTCAATCCTGAAACGAGCGATGAGGAGTGGTCCTTGTATTTCTGGAGCGTTTCCTCAACCGCGGTTCCCATTCGCGTGAGCCATGCCTGTTTTCCACTTAGTCTCGCTGCCATCCTGATTGTATATCGTTCTGGTGATGTGAGAACGTATAGGAATCCTGATATGCACGAAATCGTAGTTAGTCCTGGTGTGCGGAAGTGGGAAGGACGACACGGAGCATGCGAAACTGATGAAGAAGTAGTAGACTCACAGTTGATCCTGATTTGGCCGATGCACCAATGTAGAGGCTCGCCAATTGTATTGCCACGCGGGTCTTGGGTGTAGATCAGAACCTCAAACTTGGGTAATTAAACCTTATTTAATACATTTACATATGTACTGATATTACAAATAAATGCTGAGGAGAGTATATGGGCGATGAGCCCTTAAACGGACAGGAAGTGGTGTGACGGCGGACTGTCTGCCAGAGGTCCTCTCGGAGTGCGGAAAGGCGGTGCCCAGCTGCCGATGTGCCCATGCACAAAGAAGTTATTGTGCAAGGGCACCGCGCACTCCGATAAATAAGCAGAGGAAAGAGGAAACACTATCGATTGATCTAAGGAACAGCTACAGCCTGACTCATAGGGTGTTGAGCACCACAGTAATCGGAAAAGATGTTGAGGACTTCAGGAGTCGATATACAGTATTAAGGCCGAAGCACGTTTTAGCCCGGTCCTCTTTTTATATCCCCCATAAATTTCTCTAACATCAGGATAGAGCTGCAGCTTAACATTTTTCGTAATTTTTATGACATCCGATATGCCAGCTGTGCATATGAGGAAAAGTAGAGGTGACAGAAAGCCATCCTGAGGCACTTCGCTAGTGCACAGATATTCGGCCGAAAACTCAAGCCCAGCTCTAACAGTCATAAGTCTATTTTCAAGATGAAATGCAAACCACCTTAAAAGCGAACCATTGATACATAAAGATTTTAATTTGAAAGAAGTTTTGAGTAACGCACTTTATTAAAAGCTTTAGACAAATCTATGTAAATAACATCTACCATTTTTCTTGATTAAGTGCAACTCTCCAATAAAATAAGCTGCCTACAAGATTCGTGGCTGTCGAGTTCCAGGGAGGAAGCCATGCTGCCCATCTTGAAATGAGCCAAACAGGGGCAGCCAGGTTAGAGGTTTCTCTCTCATAATGTTTTCCATAATCTAAACAGGAGCAGTTAGGCAAATGGGCGAAATTGAGTAATCGTAAGGGCAACTGCTACTTTGGGTCTGGTTGTCACCGGCGCATGCTTCCAAACAGGTGGTACCTACCCTAGCAGACGTTGAAAAATGTTCTTGAGTGCTCTGACATTTCATGGGCACATTTTTTTTTGAACAATGGGCGGAATGGCAAGGCTGTTTTATAGAAGACTTCATGTTTTTGAGAGCACGCAAAACGTCGAAAGATTGAAAGAAGGTGGTATAAAGTTACGCATCTTTTCACTTGCATTTTCGATGCAGCTGCTCCTACATGTACGGAGAGACTGGAGTGTTCGTTCAAGAAAACACTGGCAAAATATCGACGAAAGGCAGCAGCACCACTGTTGTCGCAATAGAAATTTTTACTATCAGTATCTGCAATATTAGGAAAACGCCGATTTCATTTTTCGACATAAATGCAGGAGCAGTTGCTTTATGGATGCCTGTTTCGAAAGCTTATGTTCACGGTAGATGAGAAGTGGCTAAGATGAAAGTCAACATTACTACAGATTGTTTCGTAGTAAACACTGTTCATAGGATCAGGAGTTACCGATATGTGGAAGAAAACTCATTTGAAATAGTTCCTTGCTCTTAAACGGGATATATTGCGCCAGTTTAAGGTGAATGATTCCGCAAAATCGTTGGTGGAACTCGTCTGGTGTTGTATACTCATCAAAAACTAGCGTTCAATTAACTTCAGCAATGCTGCGCTTTAGCGAGTTAAAATCTGCGTTTAAGAAAGGTAACACGGGATGGGGAGATAACCCAAATTGTAGGCTGAACTGACGGTGTAATGGTCAGAAGTAACGAGAGGAGGCAGGGTGTGTAAGTTGAAGATTAGAAGAGATGTAGATAAAATTACATCTAAAATATTGCCTCCCTGGTTTGGCTCAGTGACAATTTGCCTGAAACTCGAATCATCGAAAAATTTAAGAAAATCTGTCGCAGCATGATTTAAAGGTTTGCGATTTTGCCAATCTATTGCGAGATTAAGGTCACCTAGCTCATCTAGAATTATCGATCACCACCAACCGCAACCAGGGAGGAAATTAGGTCTAGAAGGCTGTCATCTTCATTTCTTGTCGAACTAGGGACGGTAGATAAGAACAAAACGGATTTTTGCCGAGTTGAGTTTTAGAAGAAGAAGGAATTTCAACACAAAGGACGTCAGCTTTAACGGAACTGCTGCACTGTATGACACTAGTGTTTAAAGTATTCCGAAAAGCACAACACACCCCGACACCTCGGCCACTACGCCGGTCAGAACGATGTAGAACATAAGGCAAATTGGAAAGGGCTTCTGCGTCCTTAATCTTCTCAGTTAATCAGCTTTCCATTATGAATCCATGTCTGGTTTCCTGGTTGGCAAAAAATGGTGGAAGTGAAAAAGCTTATGAGCAATGCTACGGGCATTAATCAGGTAACATGAGCGGAAGGGGCATCCGCTGTGCCCAGCTAAGCATTTTCTGAACCGCCTATTGTTGAGCTCAGAAACATGTCTAAGCCGGCCACAATAAACTACCCACTCTCCCATAGGCTTACCTTTACTTTTCTCTTTCGCTAGTTGTCTTAAGTCGTACGCCTCTTTCTTTCCTCCTCAGTTATACTCCTACGGGCAAAAACGTGGGAATAGCCAGCAGCGCGGAAGAGTCGGGCATCCGCTAAAACTCGCATCCAGAAGGATCGGGACGGGAGTACGACTTTGACTAAACACGATCTAGAGGCGCTAGGCTTGACCATCCTAATAGCTCAGATGGGGTTCACAGTCTATCTATAAAGCATCGAGCTGGCCCAAGACTTTGGTTCTGAGCACTGCCCTACACTCGGAAAGCAAGAGATTTTCAGGAGACTCCTCTAGTCCAGAAATGACGATAATCCTTCCACGCTTTTCAGCTTCAGCGTAATCTGAAAAATCTCTTGAGATCTTACCGCTGAGTGGCGCTCAACATCTGCAAAGTGATGATCCATTATCGTCTTTAAAAGGTCTCTGCTCAGCCTGATGACAAAGGAAAGCACTTGCAATCAATATCAATAACGAACAGAAGGAAGCCGAAGAACTATGGAGCGAGAGAGACGAATGGAAAAGCTACAACTGGGATGAAGAGCCAATATAAGTAGTAGAAACAGCAGAGAAGGTCTGAAAATAGAATACGACACAGAGACAGACAGCAACGCCGCCGCTCAAGATGAGTGCAGTGTCCAATGATGTATGTTGCAAATTGGATTTCGACGGATTTTGGAGATTTTTTTAGCACAAACTTCCACCTCCATTCCGTTAGAAAGCTCATCGAAGTATCGCGAAAGTACAAGCTACCGCTGTGCTTTGCACTCGTTGATCTGAACAAGGAATTCGACTCCGCCGAAACCGAAGAGGTAGTCGAAGTCCTGGTAGCGCATGGTGTTCCTTCCCAGTCGTTACATCATAGAGCTTCGAGAGCTGCACGGCGAAAAATTCTACTTCTGCATTGAATCCTATCACCCTACAACACCGCCAGCGTGAAAAGAGCATTTTCGTGAGGAGATGAGGCTGTCACCCACGAAAATGCTACGCAGAACATGCGAAGGACAGACATCGGAGAAAGGCTCATCAGGTCCGTCACCTATGCTTTGATGGCATCACAATATTACACCGAGTATTTGTCAAAAGAACGAAACCGGTTCGATTTTGATCAAGAATATAATGGGAGAGGAAAACTTTGTAACGTAAGTCACGACGTAGGATATACAATAAACAAAGCCAGGATGAACAAGAAACCTGCATCTGACAAGGTGAGGTCAAAAACTACGCTCGGAGTAACTCGATTAACGCAAGTGAGAGAAGAGAGAAGGCCCCAGAAGCCCTCCGGAGGTGCCGAGTTTCGCCGGTGGGTCGATAGTGCAGTTGCTCGGTGGTCGATAGTGCAGTTGCTTTGGACAGAAGAAAAACCAGGTGAGTTGTTCACGTAATGCGTTTCGTAGACACTCGTTGGACAAGAAACGACTCACCGACTGGATTCCGCGGGATGTCAAGAGAATGCCAGGACGTCCACTACCGCGTTGGTCAGACTTCTTCGTGAATGTCGAGAGTGAACGATATGGCGTTCTTTGAGTCCATCAAGCGAGGAGGATCCATTGGCCAGCTCGGAACGTGCCAATGACGAATGGAGACGTTAATGTCGCCTACTCGAGTTATGCAGTAATCAGTTGGTCAATATAAAATCCTCCAGTTGCGCTACACAATGAATAGTGAAAAAGAAGTTGGTATCCTCCAGTGGCTGCAAAAATGCAACACTAGGCACTAGATTAATCCTGACGATGTTTGAGAAATATTCTTTCACGTTCCCAAAGAAGAATCTTTACTCGACTCGTAGATAAAGCAGGATGGGAAGATGTTATAATAAGGTTTCTTTCAGTAAAGTACCGAAGACTTAAGTGCCTTTAATTTTTTGCTTATTGTTACTCTCTATTTGGTGGTGATGTCCGTTCCTCCACGTGGTGCCACTGGAAGCTGCTCGCTTTGTGAACTAAGCTAAGCACGGACACTCGAATGCAGGCGACAGGCCCTTGTGACATGCCGGCCTACGAAGACTCATGTCACATCACATGGTGTATGATAAGTCATGTTTTTCGAGATTGTGCTACAGCGTCCGCGGGAGCCGACGCGCACTCGCAGAGCCCGGCGAGTGTGGAAAGTATGCGAGGGTCCCTGATGCGAGGACGGCATCGGGGGGCAACTGAGCTAGTCTGAAAGTCCCGTAACGTAGGCAGGACCCGCGTATCAAGGCTGGGTACGTTGACGGGCCGCTCGTGCGAGTTGGTTGAAGCACTGGAGCGAAGAAAAGTTGATTTCTGTGCGGTGCAGGAGACGAGGTGGTCCTGCAGCAAGTCAAGGGACATAGGACGTGGCTTTAAGGCCGTTCTATGTGGAATTCCCGGGACCACCAGTGGTGTCGGAATAATCGTCTCCGAACGATTTCGTGACTCGATTGTAAGCGTTGAACGCTATGACGATCGGTTGATGAAGATCGTTGTCGCCGCGAAGGAGCGACTCTATCACTTCTTCTCTGTGTATGCTTCGTAGAGTGGCTGATCCATTCAAGCCAAGGAAGAGTTTTGGAGCCTGCTTGAGCAGCAGCCAGCAGAGGTACCGCCGTATGATGTCATCATAGTCGCTGGTGACCTTAGTGGGCACGTAGATGCTGCGAAAAACGGGTACAGCTGTCATGGTGGTTTCGGATACGGGTCTCGTAACGCCGATGGTGAGCGCATTCTTGAGTATGTGGAATCACATAATCTCACCATTGTGAACATCGTTTTTCGAAAATGCGACTCCCACCTCATCTCATACTATAGTGGGAGCTCCAAGTCTCAGATAGACTTTGTCCTTGTCAAGGATCGCGACCGAAGCCTTGTCACAGACGCGAAGATCGTGCCGTATGAGACGGTCGCCCCATAGCATCGACCGCTGGTGTGCTCCTTTAAGATCACCCCTCCGAGGGTGCAGCAGGTTGAGCGATGCGGTGCTGCAAGAATCAAGTGGTGGCGAATGAAAGAAAACGAAGCAGCTGTGATTTCCAGCGTACGGGTGCCGACAGTCACGACTGTCGACGAAACTTGGAAGAAAGCAACCGACGCGATACGCCAAGCTGCAAGGTTGGAACTCGGCATAACGAAGCCTGGGCGACGCAAGGTCGACAAGCAGACATGGCTGTGGACGAACGATGTGAAAGCGAAGGTTAGAGAGAAGAAATCGCTTTATCATGTGTTTCTCAGCGACAAAACAGCCGACAACTGGCAGAAGTACCAGAAGGCGAAGAAGGCTGCAAAGAAAGCCGTGGCTGTTGGGAAAGCCACTCATTACAGTGATGTCAACGAAGAGCTCGAGTCGCGCGATGGTGAGCGGTATTTGTATCGACTTGCTAAGACCCGCCATCGCCAAATGGAGGATATTGAATAGTTCTTTGGCAATGATGAGAGCGGCCATCTTCTGACAGACCGCAAAAACGCGCTGAAGCGGTGGCGTGATTACTTTGAGGAAATTTCCACTATGGAATTTCCTCACCCGGCCATCCCTTCTGTGGGTTCTGTTCACGGTCCCGTTCACAAGATCACCGTGGTGGAAACAGAAGCGGCTCTGAGAAAGATGAAGCCATGCAGGGCGACAGGACCGGATGATCTGGCAGTCGATGTTTGGAAGTCGAAGCTCTGGTATCCTGCTGAGTGGTTGGCTGAATTCTTCAACCAGGTAATGAAGGAGAAGAAAGTACCGGAGTGTTGGCACAACAGTACGACGATTCCGATTTGGAAGAAGAAAGGCAGTCCTGCAGACTGCTCCAATTATCGTCCAATTCGCTTGCTTTCGCACAGCATGAAGATCTTCGAGCGGATCCTCGTAGACGAATTCGCGAAATCGTCAAGCTCTCGGAAAACCAGTGCGGCTTGGTAGCTGGTTGTGGAACCATTGATGCTATACACGCCGCCCGGCTCCTGGTGGAGAAGCATCGCGAGAAACAGAAGCCGGTGCATATAGCCTTTCTCGACTTGGAGAAGGCCTTCGACCGCGTACCGCGTGAGGTTATATGGTACGCCTTGCGACAACACAACGTACCTGAGGAACTTATAGAGTGGGTGCGGATGCTCTACTCTTGCCCAAAGAGTAGAGTGCAAGCTGCAGCTGGAACCTCAATGGAGTTTCCCATCTCTGTTGGGGTGCACCAGGGTTCTGCGCCTTCTCCACTCCTCTTTGTTGTCGTCATGGATGCCATTACGCGAGATCTTCAGAAGCCTGTCCCATGGACATTGCTCTATGCTGATGACGTGATGTTCGCTTGCGAAGATAAGGATGATCTCGAGCGGCAGGTGCAAGCTTGGTGCGACCGCCTGGCGATGTTCAGACTCATATTGAACGTCAAGAAGACCGAGTACCTAATGACTGACGTAAGCGAGTCCGGCTCCATTAAGATTAACGGTACTAAGCTTGCACGCACTTCGGTGTTTAAATACCTGGGATCAGCAATAGCATCTGACGGGGGTCTGATGATTGAAGTGAACTCACGCGTGAGTGCAGCTTGGTCCAAGTGGCGCTCGTTGACTGGGGTGCTCTGCGATGGGAAGATACCAGAGCGCTTGAAGTCGAAGATATACAGAGCAGTCGTCCGGCCAGTAGCGATGTACGGCGCTGAGTGTTGGCCTGCGACCAAGGAAGTTGAAACGCGCCTCAGCGTCATGGAGACGAAGATGCTGCGCTGGACGGCTGGAGTCACCCGCATGGACCGCATCAGAAATGATGCTATTCGGCAGAAGTTCGGTGCCGCGCCGATAGCGGACAAGATGCGCGAAGCTCGCTAACGATGGTACGGCCACGTTCTGCGTGGAAAGGAAGACAGCGTCCGCGAGTTGGAAGTGTCAGGAAAGCGGACTAGAGGACGCCCGAAGCAGCGTTGGTCGGATACGTTACACACGGACATGAAAGTAGCTGGCGTCCACCCTTATGAAGCGCATGACCGGGAAAAGGTGGTGTCATGACACCAGAAGAGCGGACCCCGCGACGAAGCGGGACAAACGCTGAAGAAGAAGAAGAAGAAGAAGATTGTTACTCTCTATTTATTTTCCAATATTTCGTTTAATAGGAATGAGCATTTTTTCTGAGATAGGGTGGTAAACAGTCATCTTTTTCAGCTCAACAGTCTTGGAGGAGCGATGTTTCTATCAACGCCAAACGGTTTCTCTCTTCCTTCTCTTCAGTGCAATTAGAGTAATTACGTTCAACATTGAAGGGCTACTCACGAAAAGGTGTGTCCTCTACATGTCCGTCAACATTACATTCTAAGTCGATGAAGTAAACACATTATTATTGGAGTTTTGAGCTCTAAATCCCACTTTCTATTATATAATGCTTCATAAATACTGTTCGCCAAGGTTTTCATAACGCTTCAATATTGTGTCCGTTGAATTTCGTATTTTACTACCTCTTACGCTGAGCTTATATGTCATTCTTGGCGAATTTTAACTTTGTTGTCCCTTAAAAATGTTCGTATTACTACGTTTAACTTCTAACATTGAAATAGCGAAGAGAGAGAGAGAGAGAGTGGAGGTTGATGAAGTGAATTCTCCTCTTTTTTGCAAGGGAACACATGACCTTAACAGAGGATTCAGCATACGAAGATGCCCATCGGAGAGAATTTCCCCCTTCTGTAAATGGTCATACTATCCAATTTCTCATCATCAGACCGTTTAAACGTAGTTGACCTGGGACGCGTATGTTGAAACAATAATAAGTTTACATAGCTGCAGACCAGAAATAAAAAACTGTGTTCTGCGGCTGAAAAGGGGAAGTTAGCAGAACGATATTTAATACAAGTGCTGATACACTTCGCGATGGTTTTTTTTTTTGAAATGAGCCTTTTTAGACAATAATAGTTACCATAGTTTGCCATGCAATGGGCATGTGTTGGATGGGATTCTGCAATTCCGTGATTTGTATGCTTCCTTTTTTCAACTACTGAGCGCTTCAAGGAAGACTCCATTTGTTGTAGTCCAGTTGGAAAAGCGCCATTCCTGCAGGTGATACTTCGGAAAGTAAAAAGGTGGAGGGCCCACTGACCATGGCAGGATAACGCAGCTAAATACACCAGCACAGCCATCACCGTAATCCTTCTCAACTTCGGAAGCTTCCGTCATGCGCTGTACTGGAGAAGAGACGGAAAGCTACTTGCTCCTCCTCCTCTTGCATGGATACTTTGCGTGGCTTCAGATGTCTTGTGTGAGCGCAAGCTGTAACTGATGCTAGCATTTGATCAGGAGTGAACCGAGATGCAAATTGGTTGCCTACCCTGGAGGCTTTCGATTCCCTAAGATTTTACGACTACGTGGCTACGGCTCTCCGGGCTGCTTGCTATCTAACAAATCGACGCAATCAAGATATGGGGCCTTTCGTAAAAAAGAAAACAGTAGTACGTTTAAGTTGCATTCTTTCAGAAGTTCAGAGTGCGTCACGAGACGGAATCTGCCAGGTCGTCATCTCGGTATCGCCCTCGGAATTCCATTCGTTACACGGTAACTTAATGAGTATCACACTTTTTTATCTTATAGCTTCTATCCGTGTATCCATGTAAAAATCCAAATATATGCACGCTTTTACGCGAAGAAGGATTCTGAAGCATCTGGTATTTTTTTTTTGTTACCACAAGTGGGTTCTCTGTGAAGAGCACCTGATATTCTTGCTAGGGAGCGCGCTCCTCTCTCCGCATATTCTTGTTCCGCTAACAACCGCGCAACTGCACCGAACCGTAGGTACCGGCGACTCAGCTAAGTCGTAGAAGATGACGAGGTCTCTCACATGATTCTTCTGCAGCATCAGCCATCGCAGGTTTTTCAAAGCGTTGAACCAGTCCTGGATATTTCGTGAAGGAGAAAAGGATAGAGAACACTGTTAACCAACCCCTTTCGGGATCTACTAGGAATCAGGGGTGCACATTTAGCGGTTAACGATTTAACGAATTTAACGAATTAACGGCATTTCTCGTGAAAATCTGGCTTAACGACTTAACGGAAATTTTTAGAAATTTAACGGAATTTTTAACGGACTTTCTACTCACCAGGATACTATCTCAACGGTAGGTCGGAACGGCGCAAATGTTGTATATGGGCAGAACCGCCTCTCTCTGGGAAGTAACAAACTGCAGGTATCTCGACCCCAATACAACTCTGCGCAGAGTTAGGGGCGACGGAAGTCGCTGGTTGGCGCCCTGTTGATTCACGTGCTCCACAGCTGACGGGCGCGCGCGGGATGAGGGCTCGTATCGCCACCCAGCGCAGTGCACAGGTGGCGTAGTGGGGAAGAGCTCGGGCTCGTGAACGAGGGTTGGGGGTTTGGATCCCGCAGACTGCGTTCGTTTTGCACTTTTGCAAAGTCCATGTTTATCATATAGGTAATCCACCTAGGGGTATTATAGTGTGTTATAGAGCACATTTACATATAATACACCACTCATACCGTTAACAAGGGTGGTCTGGGCAGGGTCACCGATTTCACTGAAACTTTGTCTAGGGGGTTATTTGGGGTGCTGATCACGAATCTGACATCCGTTTTTCACGATTCGTCTGGATAATATAGATACAGGATAAAGTTTCTGCCGGTGTCGGCAGGTAGAGAAAAAAACGGATGTCAGATTCGTGATGAGCACCCCAGATAACCTCTCTAGGCAAAGTTTCAGCGAAATCGGTGACCCTGCCTGGACCACCCTTGTTAACGGTATGGATGGCCTCCGACCGAATCGTGAAAAACAGATTTCAGATTCGTGATCGGCACCCCAAATAAACCCCTAGACAAAGTTTCGGCGAAAAATTTTTTTGACCAAAGTCTTTTCGGTGGAGCCGGAACTTTTAACTAGTGCCACAAAATATCTACCGTTACATAACTGTAGCTTCACACAAAATAGGCTTAAAATAAGTGACCCACAGAAGTGAACATTTTAGCTCATCTGTAGTTCGAAGCATATGTTATATGTAAACATGCTCTATAACACACTGTAATTCCCCTAGGTGGATTACCTATACGATAAACATGGATTTTGCAAAAGTGCAAAACGAGCGCGGTCTGCGGGATCCAAACTCCCGACCCCTCGTTCACGAGCCCGAGCTCTTCCCTACTACGCCTCCTGTGCACTGCGCGGAGACGCGATACGGGCCCTCATCCCGCGCGCGCCCGCCAGCTGTGGAGCACGTGAATCAACAAGGCGCCAACAGGCGACTTCCGCCGCCCCTAACTCTGCGCAGAGTTGTATTGGGGTCGAGATACCTGCAGTTTGTTACTACCCAGCGAGAGGCGGTTCTGCTCATATACAAAGCTTGCGCCGTTCCGACCTACCGTTGAGATAGTATCCTGGTCAGTGATTTTATCACATTTACCCTTAGTCTTCACAATTGTTGCAGGTCTCACCCTCCCGATTAGAATTGTTCCTGAAAAACTGTTGAAATTGGCAAAAACATTTTGACGCTTTCATGAATTTGTTTTGCATTGTTGGAAGTAACGCATTTTGGGGCGTGGGTAGCGCAGGCGAAGGAGGTGCCGGCTGTCAACCGATACCAGGTTCCTGGTTCGGATTCTCCGCCCCAGCCAACCAAGCCTTCCATCCAGACTTGTCTGAGAGGATAAAGCGCTGGCTTGTTCATCGGCTCGCCACCGCAAGTAGGTATAGGCCAAACACGCATTCAAATCGCCTCCGCATCTCATAGAAGTAGAATGCGTGGCGCATCCTAAAAGGGATTAAGTAACGCCGTCCTTTATCCTTATCCTTTAATGCCTTTTGGAACTAGAAATTTCTTCGCCGAGCCCCCACCAAGTACGTCAACGAATCGACAAAATTATACTGGTCTAACCTCCTAGTGAGATATGCCTATCCTCACCTGGCACTGCTTATCCCAGAATAGTTTTCCCCGCCACCTGGAACAGACGGAGGGAATATTTTTTAAGCCGCTGGACGTAATTTAAAATTTTCTAGAAAAGCGCTAATAACAGCAATTTGGGAAGTTACTTTTCCTGAACGTTAACACATTAACGATGCGTCGCACCGCCGCACCTGTATTCAAGAGTGTGGGACATGTGACACGATGCCGTGTCATGGTCACGACGTTGCAAAAAAAGGATGGTCTCACGCACCGGGCCCTCGAAAATCGTACGTCCGATAACGTGGAAACATTCCACTGACTGGCTTTTAATTGTATCTTTATTTGATCTTTTTTGTATTTAGTGGCCTGCGCCCGCATCGAAATTGTATATGGTCGTAGAACAGTCAGACAAAACGGTTTCGCAATCAACTAGGGAAGGAGGGCACTCCGGATTCAGCCTGATCGCACATTTTAAGATGCCTTGTCGGTGATCATCTTCCATGATAATTCCATAGCTGTTCTTATTACACACCCTGTAGATAATTTGTTACCGAAGGCTGCTTGTTTATTTTTCTACGTTTGTTGATCTTGAATTGCTTGTATTACATTGCAATGTTGCCCTCCATTGCTTGAACTTTAGCTGTTGAACCGTTGAAGTGGAAACCTATACGATTTGCTTGATTTTTTTCACTTGAAATAAGGATTCGCATCTATGTTGTATTTTTAACGAAATTTACCGACTTACCGGAAATTTAACGGAAATCTTCGGTTAAAAAATTTCGTTAAAAAAATTTAACGCACAGAATCTTGTGTGCGCCCCTGCAAGGAATTCCATTCCTATATGATGTCGTGGAAGATTGAATGGAGGATTGAAAAATCGAAAACAAGAATTTGAGTAGCTTTTCCTAATCCGGTTCTACAATGAGTTGCGGTGTCCAGTCGATAAACAAGCCAGTAGTTTACCCTTCCTAGACATGACCGGTATCAATCCATCGACCCGGAGGGGTGGAAGGCTTGGTTGGCCTAGGCAGAAAATAAGAATCAGGAGCCTATAATCGAGTACACGCGTCAGTCGACGTCTCTTGCACAGGACACGGCAGTCGATTTTTCATGCATAGAAAAATTCGAGAGAATTCGATAGATTCGATCAATGGAAGTCAGACTCTTTGTCCATGTGTACGGTGTCGAACAGCCGGCAAAAGAAGTATCATTGATGTTCACTTTCAGGCGAGTTCTCTTCTCGGCGGGTGTTCGAGCCACGCCGGTGCTCCACCTGTGCATCTTCTTGCTCTCCTGTCTTGCCTTCTATCCCTATGCTAAAGACTTCATCTGCTTGTGCCGCCTGGTATCCTACGCTGTCCAGCGACGATTTTTCGAGGGCAATCAGGATGTCACACTTACATTCGTGGAGCTATACATCTACATGAGCATTGTGATGGTCAGTTAGATCACATTGAGTTTACGTTAAGGGTACATACTACCCAACAGAAGTGGAACGAAGTATTCATAATCTTGAGCTAATAACTGTCAATCAATACGTGCCGTAACAAGATGCTGCTTCAATGCAGTCTGTGCACTATTGAGTGCTTTTGTATGTCAGAAACATTATCCTCCTCAATCTAAAATCCTTAATCTAATAGCTCTAATGACGCTTTCGTACCCCATTTATGATTATGGGAAAACGAAAACTGGTGACAAATATCTATCGTAATTACATGCTTCCACATTTGTGGAATCTGAATTTAACGTATTCCATAACTGAATTATACCGCTATTCAATCGCGAGTTTTCTGGCAATTGATTTTTTTCAGATGGCAAGAAAATTAGGATTTCATAATCGTAGATGTTGTGAAAATATTGTCAGTCCAATGGATATTCGTATGGGCAGAAAATTCCGCTTTTCTCATTTAGGGAAGAAACATAGGTTATAAAAACTGTGCCGTGAAATGAATTAGCCACTACAGCAGTCATAGCATAAGGTTGACTCTGTCTTTACAAGCACAGTTGCGCTTCTGAAAAAGCGACGAAAGCCATGCCTGAAGAAACTTAACGCTTTTTCATCTTGGGTAAGTAAGTACGGAGGAGTATGAACGGCTTACTTAAGGTTTACTATGTGAAACGAGTTCAGCTTTCTATTTTACATTTAATACGAAATAGGAAAATGAGACTTACAATTCCTAAAGCTATGATGCAAAGAAACTACACTCGCCAATGTATTTTTGTCACGTAGCATTACAAAGCAACTATGTGATGTTGCGGACTGAATTGAAAACTTACCTTTGTCTACACTACATTCCAGTTTTATTCATTTATTTAATCTGTTAGAACGATGTCTTATTGCGGTCAAAACCCTGGCGCCAGACGAGACTCGAACGCGCGCCTCCTACTGACCTAGCGGGAATGCCCTACGCCATTATCGGACGCAACATCCTCAACTCGTGGAACCGATCAGTGCTCACCTGTATATCAAGATGAGCCGGCCGCTGATATCAGCATGAAACCAGGTGTGGATGTTGCGCTCGATCAAACAGCGCCGGTGGCGTAACGGCTTAGAGCACCGGTCAGGAGGTGCCGGTTCAAGTCTCGCCTGGCGCTAGAGTTTTGATCACAACAAGATATAGTTGTAACAGCTTACAACCTCGATACCAGCAAATGGTGAGTGTGTGTGTTTGTTTGCACAGAAGTGCTGAAGGAGTGTGTTGGGAGGAAGTATGGGGAAGGGGGGGGGGGGGTGTAGCTGTCAACAGTTGTCAACTGTTGTAGTTGTCGACAGGCGTCCATGTTCAGACGACATGTCACCGATGTCGCGCAAGGGGTGTTCGGATTCAGACGACTGTCACTGATGTCGCGCAAAGCAGGACCGGCTTGAGAAGACGTCACCGACGCCTGGGTTCAGACGAGGTGTCACCGATGTCGCGAAAGGCCTGTCCGGATTCAGACGACGTGTTACCAGTGAAGATGGGACCAGCAATGGGGACCTGTGAGGGGGGATACAGTGAAGGGGGAATCGGTGAAGGAGGGGAGAAGGGTCCAGTGAAGGGGGACCGGTGAGGTGGGGAGGGGTCCAGTGAAGGGGACCGATAGAAGGTTGACCAGTGAAAGAGGAAACCAGGTGAAAGGGGGACCGGTGAGGAAGGTACCAGTAATGGGGACCGGTGAATAGGGGGGAGGAGTCCAATGAAGGGGGACCGGAAAAGGGTTGATGAATAAAAGGAGGACCAGTGAGGGTGGGACTAGTAATGGGGATCGGTGAAGGATAGGATGACCAGCGAAGAGGGGAGCAGTAAAGTGAGGTCCAGTGAAGGTAGGAGCAGTAGTAGGGACCGACGAAGGGGAAGGGGGACCAGTGAAGGGTGAGCCGGAAAAGAGCTGACAATAAAGGCGAACCAGTGATAAGGGACCAGTTAAGGGGGGGGGGGGGGGTCCAATGAAGGTGATGGACCTGTTTTGCCCTATTCCGCTATACATTCTATATAGCAAAACCAGTTTTTAATGAATGAGAGAAGGCCTAAGGAGGAGAAGAAGACGTTCGGGGTGTTTATTCTTCGAGTTTGGGGCAAAGCCCCAACCAGACGTTTGGCGGTCCGCAGGCCGTTGAACGTCTGTTTGTGCACAATTTACAGCAGTGGCACAACGAACATTAAAAGTGGGGGAGTACTGGTGATAAACTTCATCTTATTCTTCTTCAGCGTCTTCCATAGCACATACGTGACCATTAAGTTGACCAGCGACATCTTGCGACGGTACCTCTGCTGTCTTCTCATCAAGGAGGCTCCAAAACTCATAATTGGCTTGATCGGAGCGGCCAGTCAGCGATGCATAAGCAGAGAAGGTTGAGTTGCTCCTTAGCGGTGACAACGATCTTCATCTTCAAAGCGCTCGGCACTTATAATCGAGAGTCAGAGACATTCGGAGACCATTTTCGACACCACCGGTGGTTCTGGGACTTTCACACAGAACAGCCTTAGTGCCTCGTCTTATGTTCCACGTTTTGCCGCAGGACCACCTCTTTTCATCGTCTCCGTCCCTGCGCAGAAACCAACTCTTTCTCGCTCCAGTGCTTCTGTCAACTCGCACGAGCGGGTGATAAATCAACGTACTCTCACTGAGCGTTGCTACGCGTGCCCTGCTTACGTTACGGGTCGGACTAGCTCAGTTGCCCCGATGCCATCTTCGTATCAGGGACCAATGCATTCTTCTCAAACGTGCTTTTCTAGTGCGCGTCGGCTCCTGCGGAGACTGTAGCACTGTCTCGAAAACCATGTACTGATACACACCAATATGATGTGCTTGGGTTGTCCGTAATGTGGCCTGTCACGAGGGCTAGTCGCCTGCATTCGAACGTGAATGTTTCGAATTTTTCGAAGGTGAGCGAGCGGAGAAGAACGCCACCTGATGATAGACTTCATAATCATAGAAATGTTAGACTACTGGTTTATAAAACATACCTTTTAGAACGTAGTAGCAAGGTTCAGGGGTGTGCGTTTAACGATTAACGATTTATCGATTTACCGGATTTACCGGCATTTTTCGTTAAAACTTTTTAACGAAGTTTAACGACGGAAAAAACCGTTAAATTGCATTGACGACCTTTTGAGGCCATTTTTAAAATTTTGCTTCCTCTCCATATATATGCATTTTGGACGATTTTTTTGATGAGCTTTCGCAGTACAGCGAGGAAACCTTCTATTTACTTAAATCAGGGTAGGTAATCGATATTGTTCTCGAGTTTTGGGTGCGCGTTCCTTTTGTTGGCATCTCCTTGCTCCTTGACCAATTTATTTGCGTGCGACCCCACTTTTATCCGCTGTAGTCGTTTCGTGCTTTCCGACTTCCTGGCATTTTCTTGCATTTGATTGCTACATATTAGTTCCTCACAATTACCAACCATTCGCTTCGTATGTGGGGTTGAAAATGCATAGGGAACGCGAAGAAAACGCTACGAAACACAAGCTATGCGAGTTGGGCGGGGTATTTCTGATAAAACTCTACAAAAGCTCACACTACAAGCTGCCGCGCCCACTCGATTGATAGGTTCGATTCCATATGCATTGTTCACGGCGCACTCCAAAGGCAAGCTGGACAGTCTTACCATAGTACAATTCCTGTGTAGGACGGCTAAGAATTTCGGTTAAAACTCCCCAAAAGCTCACTCCACAAGCTGTCGCTCGCTCTACAGCTTGTCGAAAACGAAAACGCGAACCAAATGCGACCGTGAACTGCCCAGAGACGCAGGTGGGATGAATCCCCCGGTGGCCAGTTCATTAACGAGATCGACCACATCATCTTCAATCGCAAATATTGCCTGATCGACGTATCCGTCGTCCCCGATTTCTACACGGGATCGGACCACCGCCTTCGCGCGAGGTTCCGCTTTTCGCGTCAAGGAGAGAAGGCCGCGAAGTTCAAGAAGAGGAGTCCCAGAACGACCGTCAACTGGGACCTCTACATCTCTCTTGCCGGCCTTTAGGAGGATGCCGTCATGGACAACGTCGACGAGGAATAAGACGGCTTCGTGCACCATCTCCGCGATAGTGCTAAGGGAGCCGAGAGCTTGAAGACCACCAAGAGACGCCTGTCTCCGGAAGCTCTCGAGCTTATACGCCAGCGTGGAGCAGCACTAGCGTCAGGCAACTACCAACTGACGTCCGAGCTTGCAAAGCTATGCAGAGCCGCGATAAAGGAGGATCTTAAGGAGAGAAGGGCGGAAGTGTTGACCGAAGCAGCAGAGGCAGGGCTGAGCATCCGCAATGCCCACCGGAACTTCGCCAACTTCAAGACCAAGATGACCGCTCTCCGACGTCCTGACGTGACCGTCACCTCTTCCAGAAGGACCATGGAGAAGGTCATCCACGACTTCTACTCCGGTCTCTTCGGTAGCCGTGTCCGCCTGCCCCCATGCCATCTTCCGCAGGATGGATACGTCGTTCCCTCTGTTCATCCTTCCGAGATCCGACCGCCATCTCGTCAGTGAAGAAACGTACAGCACCCGGTCCCGACAGGATCAGACCCGAACACCTGAAGAACCTCCCGCCAGCGCTCATCAGCACCTTGGCGCGGCTCTTCACGCGCTACCTTTCGGATTGCAATGTTCCATCTCAGTGGAAGACCAGCAGGACCGTCCTGTTGTACAAGAAGGGGGACGTGCACGACATTGGCAAGTATCGCCAGATCTGCCTGCTGTCCCCAGTCTATAAGCTGTTCACTCGAGTAATCCTGAATAGGATCAGCAGAACACTGGACGAAGGACAGCCACGCGAACAAGCAGGATTTCGGAGAGGATTCAGCACGATCGACCACACACACACTCCATTACGAAGTGTCGCGAGAGTACAAGCTGCCGCTGTGCCTTACGTTCATCGACCTGAAGAAAGCATTCGACTCCATCGAGACTGAACCGGTCCTCGAAGCCCTGCTCACTCGGGGCGTTCCTAGTCAGAGTCCTTCGAGTGCTGTACAGTGGATTCACGACCAAGATCTCTCCATTCTACAACGACATCGTCATCGACGTGAAGAGAGGGGTTCAGCAAGGGGGTACCATATCTCCGAAGCTCTTCAGCGCCACCCTCGAAAACGTCATGCGCGAACTAGAATGGGAAGACATGGGAGTGAAGGTCGACGGCCAGCAGCTGCACCCTCTGCGCTTCGCTGACGACATCGTGCTTATAACACCGAGCATCGCTCAGGCGAAGCGAATGCTGGCCGACTTCGATCGTGTATGTGGGAATGTTGGACTGCAGCTGAATCTTACGAAGACGATGTTCGTGAGGAACGGACAAGTTTCTGATGCCCCATTCTCGCTCAACGGAACGAACATCTCCGAATGCTCCAGCTATGTGTATCTGGGTCGCGAAGTCAACATGGCCAACGACCTAGCACCAGAGCTGAGCAGGAGGAATCGAGCGGCTAAGGAGCTTTGAAGAGCGTCGAAGAAGTCGTGAAGAAGACGAAGAACGTCCGACTCCGTGCCCACCTATTCGACTCTACCGTTCTTCCTGCCCTAACATACGGCTCAGAGACCTGGGCTATACGAAAGCAGGATGAACACGCTATCAGCGTCACGCAGCGTGGATCGAGAGAACGATGCTCGGAGTAACACTCACGCAAGTGAGAGAAGGCCTCCGGAGTTCCGAGCTTCGCCGACGTTCGAAGATCAGAAACGCTGTCGCGTGGGCCAAGTTGTCGAAAATTAGGTGGGCCCGCCACGTAATGCGCTTCGCAGACACCCGCTGGACGAGAATCGTCACCGACTGGATTCTGCGGGATGGCAAGTGAACACCAGGACGCCCACCAACGTCTTGGTCGGGCTTCTTCATGAAAGCCCTGAACGTCCGCTATGACGCTCTTGATGTCCCTCGAGCTAGGAGGATCCATTGGAGCACCCTGGCACGCGACAGGGACGAATGGAGACGCTGCTGGCACTCGCTCGAGCAATTCGATGATCAACGGGACGACAGGTGATACAGGTGATACCGTTCATCAATCCAAAATGTGTTCCACGAAATTAGGAAGAAATTGAGAAGCACAAAACATATTCGAAATTCAAGCAAATGTGCTGCATAATAGTATTGTATGGTACCAGGTCCTTCAAGAATAAAATCTGGACAGTCAGTTGCTGAAAAAATCGTAAAAGACTGACAGACCGGTATTTGGACGAATTGGGAACGATAACAACAAGATGGACCACTGCTTGTGCAGGACGAGAAAGCAACTTACACTGCGACCAGAAAGTATAGGGACACTTAAAAATTTTACTTTTTGTACGCTACTCGATATCAATCGACCTGAATTTTTTACTGTAAAATTCGTTACGGCAAAGAAGTTCGAAGCAAAAGATTTTAGCAAAATCGGTTTGATGTGAGCTAAATGAGAAAATAAAATATGGAGACACACCATTTTCAATTGACCAGAAAGTATAGGGACACTAGTAAAAAACAATTTCATTGTCAAGATAAAAAAACAGTCGTTGATAACTAGTACTCAATTGGTCCTCCGCGGTTCATTGCAACATCTACAAGTCGGGCTGGCATCGAAGCAGCATGATTTCAAAGTGTTTGTAGAGGAAGTTCATCCCAAGCGCGTAGAATTGCTGATCGAAGTCCTTGCAGAGAAGAATATGTCTGGTTATGCTCGTAAATCTTCCTTACAAGGTGTCCCCAGATATTTTCCATTGGGTTTATATCGGGAGAACATGCAGGCCAGTCGAGAACTTCAACAGAATTTCATCTGAGGAAGCCTTTTGTGGATCTTTGTGGAGCGGCGGTGAATTGTCCTGTTGAAAAACCCATCCCTGACCAGCATTCTGTTGAAGGAATGGAAGCAGATGGGTTTCCAAGAGTTGCTGGTATTCATCTGCGTTCATGCTTGCTGACGTGAAGGCCAGAGGGAGCTTTCCTTCTGCGTGGAATGCCGTCCACATCATAACTGTGCCGCCTCCAGAATTCCTTCTTGGGAAATACTCCTTCTCCTTGCGTAAGTCATGCCAGTAGAATCGGTTCCCATCTGGACCATCGAGGTTAAAGCGCTTTTCGTCCGAGAAGATCACCTGAACTATGAAATGTTAAAATACCTAGCTCAGAACTGACAACGCAAAAAATCTGCCTTACCTTACCTGGTTAGTCCAAAGACGTCGTTTGTTCCTAGAGACGAACTCGAGCCTGTTCCTTTTGTGCGTTTCTGTCAAACGTGGAGCAGAACGGAGCTGGGTATATACAACATTCCCATTGCGTTTTAAGCAGCACCGACTCGTTTCTTTCGAGACTTTCTTACTCAAACTTTTGCGCACTTCCTCCAAACTGATTGATTTATTGGAAACCATTCGCACGATTTGCTTCTCGTCTCGAGTCGAAAGAAGCCTAGGACGTCCTGAAGACTTCCTCGAGTAATATAGATCAGGACTACGTAGAAATTTGCTAATAACGTTTTGATCGTCCCAGTTGAGTCGAAATTTGGCGTATGCTGAGTCCTGCATCTCTGAGGGCCTTGATTTGAGCTTGTTCCTCTATTGATAGCATCGATCCGCGACCCATCCTTACAATGAGCAAATTATGAGGCAATATATTGCATAGCAAAATAGTTTTCAACAACGTACCTTTCTCCGCGCACCTTATTTGGTGGTGTCCCTATACTTTCTGGTCACTCAAAAACAGGGTCCCGTCACGTGATCCTTTCCCGTTCCTTGCCACCTCGGGGGATTTTGCCCATTTCTTTCGTATATATGTTTTTTGCCGTGAGGAATTCCATAGTATAATTTTTAGATCAATTCCTGCGGGTAGCTAGCAGAATTACGCAATTTGCTGGTGTCCCTATACTTTCCGGTCGCAGTGTATAAGGTCTCGTGTCCTTTATGCATTCGCTTGTTATACAAAGGCTACGTTGCTTGGGTGGTAAAGGCAAAAATACTCATTGCAGAAAAAGTTCGATAAAAATTTGGACAACGGTTTGTGGCTGTTTATTTGATTATCTGCTGTCGTCTGTAGTAGGAATAGAACCTTTTAGGACAAAGATAACCATTCTGTGAAACAGCATATTTATGGACTTCGTCAATATCTTCTATTGACGGGCTGTACCAAGGGAGTCGCTGTTATCGTTGCCTGGCTGAATTCTTCATTAAGCATCCTGCAGTTTTGTAAAACAATTATGGCAGTATAGAGGAATGTTGGGCCGCAAAAGTCTACTTAGTGGGCCCAGGTTTTGTAGAAAAAAAATCGTCAAGAAGAAAAGCTCAAATACTTTGACCCGTGATGCGAACCACCTTGGAACTTCCCAGAAGCTGGACGACTTTCTACCAGCTAAAAGAACTGGTAGAAAGTCGTCCAGCTTCTGAGGATGATTCTTCTCTCTTAGCAATTTTGTTGATGATAGATGGAGTTTTGTTATTTGCTGCGAAGTTGAAGGCATTGTTATATAGTTGCCTTGCAGACGGAGTCGAAAAAAAGAAAATGCAGCCAAACTGACTGCAGCTAAGGGTCATTTTATTTAACGAAATTACCGAATTTACCGCTTTTAAATTTTTTCGTTAAAAAGTGGTCGTTAAAAATTTGCCGAAAAAATTTAACGTACACCCCTGGCAAGGTTGACAAACAATGTTTTTGAAAATCATCAAAATTCCGATCCGCGCTCTTGGCAAAATGGAGGCACATATATAGCTTTTGGCTGTACATTGGGTAATAAATTTTCGCCAGATGAGGTCCTGTAGCGGAGTAGATCACAGTGTCCAGCTCCAATTGATTCCATGCGAATGAGGCGATGGTAAGATCTTGTGTCTGAAGCTGAAGATTCGCCTAATTTCGTTGTAAGAATAGGAGTCTGAACCAGCTAACACTAACTGACATCATGGAGCGACTCTTCGTCAGCGGTCCCAAGTATTTATGTACTACATTATTGATTTAGATAGAATTCCTGGACGTTTCCTGGGGCCTCTACTGCCCTCAGCACATCTATGGACTTCCTGTTCTTTTCCCGAACATTAATTTCCCTGTCCTACTCTTCTATCTGCACAGCTTTGTCATTACTCGGCACAAAAGAATGCCGGTGATCGTTTATGAGGTGAGTAGAGCTATACTTCCGTACAAAAACCCTCAAAACTATGTATGGACACTTGTGCAGCTTTCAAGCTGCCAGAATAAAGCATCCAGCATGGCGACTAGTTCTTGCTTATTCTAGTAGCAATAGGCTGGATGCAAGCAGTTGATTGTACAGTATTATGATATTGACAATTTAAAATCACCAGTTTCTCAAATCCAGTAGGAGGCGGCCACATCCCTCTCCTCCAACTACGGCGACGAAACAGAGAGAAGCTCATGGGCAGCAGCTACCTCGTCGTCACTCAAACTTATGACGTTTTTAGAAGGATGCATCACCAACCTCGGAAACTTCTTACAAGCGCAACTCGCGAAACACCTAACCAACCTTACCACACCTTATGCCGTTCCACTGTTTTGTAGGTCATGGGTCGCTGGAGTTCTGTATGTTGAAGCCGCTAACTTTCCTTGATTCTCTGAAGATGGTTTGTACACAGCGTTTTTCATTCGCAGGGCTGTAGAACCAAGCAAGCGTTCAGCGCGGAATCACCCTCGGTGTCTAAATCAGTTTTACATTTATTTATTTGTGGCGCGAATTACATCAATGACACCCGCAGAAGATACAAACACAAACACAAACATATAAAAAATTGCAGCTAATACCATCTGCAAAATGCCTCTGCGGGTTAAACCATGTGTAAACTGAAACACCGTCATGTTATCAAAGCCCTCAGATTCGCCAACAGGCAGATTGAAATCCTTAAAGTTCCGATAAGTGGGGAAGTTAGACCTCCTTGGGACTTGGGGATACGGAACACTTTATATGCTCAATGGCTAGCTGACTTTACAAGGGTTTTCAAATGAAGATCGAAATACAAATCACAACTATATTGGAACACGTAATTCTCGTGCCTCCTACTGCTCAATGAACTAAAACTGTAAGTTGGAAAATGGGACTAACAACGCGCGTGTACTAGATGTAAAGCAATGTGTTTTTTAACCCCTAGAGGAAGTTCGCAGTGGTCTGCCCATTTTTGAAAAAAATCGCATCTCGGACATCACTCGAAGCCGCACTATTATGTACTTTCCTATAAATTCTAACGTCATCTGCATACATCTTACATTTGATACCAAACATTGAAACAATAGAGCTCGAAGGTGTACAAAAGAGACAGCAGTGGTAAAAAAAAAGTCCTCCTTAGGTACTCCACTAGGTGGTGAATGCATTGCTGATTAATTATCTTCAACTCTGACTCAAAATGTCCTGTCTGACAGGAAACTCCTGATCCAGTTTACGATCATAGGGTGCATTCCGACTTTCATTTGAGAAGTTGAAAAAGACTACACCCGTTCCGTTTTTACGTTCTATACCCTTTACCCAATCATTCAGAGAATGAATTGTAAGTGCAGTGGTCTCCGGTGAATGTCCCTTCAAAAATCCAAACTGTTCTTTGGAAATGATGTTGCGCCCGTGGGTATGATGCAATATATATTTCTTAAAATTGGTTTCAAATGTTCCGGCGAAAAAAGAGGTTATGCTGAATGGAGGGTAATTCCTGGGGGACGGTCAGGAGGTACACCCGGCCCTGCTGGGAGGCGTGCGATCTTCCCCTTATCCCCCTTGCTCACCCACCCCCAACCCCCTAGGCTTGAAAGAGTCTAACGGCTGCCTTACGAAACCTTTGACACGCAAAACAAAAGTTTGCGGTCCGCAGAACAGCGGTGTACCTCCTGACGCCACGCCCCCCAGCAGGGAGATGTACCTCCTGTCGCGCTGTCTTAATTCTCATAACCACCAAACGAAGGTTTTTTGCGAATCGCAGTGACGAAAGCATGTCTCTATCTTCGAGGGACCTCGGCATTTAGGTAACTCCTGTTAAAAATCATTTCCAATGGGTGCGCTACATTATCGGCAACATTTTTAATAAAAGATTGAAGAAGAGAAAGCCCGAAAAGGTAGAAAGACGTGGAACACTTGGACAATATTTCGAAAATTTCTTCTTTTAGGAACCACAGTGAAGGCCTCATCTTATGGATGGGAAAACTAGGGAGAAAAGTTCAATCGGTGGTGTCGAGCCCAGCGGTACCTAACTCTGAATTGCTGTACACATTTGGAACTCCTTCGCTAATAGATGGGCTTTTCAGAAGATGATGATTCAAAAGTGCCATCTAGGTTTACAATGTTTGGCACAGAACTATCTTTTCCAGAGCGGAGCCTAATGTTCCTATACCACGCCATTTTATCCGTTGAAAATATCTCTTTTTCTGCATGAAGGTTATAGCGGAAAATTACCTTATCCAGCTTTTTACTGATGCATTCAAAGTTGGCCCAATCTCTAATGCAGGATGAGCTGCTGGCTATGTTTCATAACGCTTTTTGACGCTTTATCATTTTTCTGAGGTAATCTGGGAGGCGTAATCTTCCTAGTTCGATTTTTTCATAGGAACATACAAATAAGTTAGAAATCAAAATTATGAGGAAAATCCTACATCCGTTTCCGTTTCCAAGTGAATTACATGATGGTGAACAAAGATTAGAGTTTCGTACATTTCATCCACCGTCTCGACATTTCCCAAGTCATCTGAGCAATCAGCTGCAGCTAGATGTTTCTTAACTCTGTCAGTTAGCCGCTTCGAAATTTCTAATCTACTGTCCCTACTTTCCTTTGTGAGTGTCAATCCCTGAGCCTACAATATCGCTCCTGTCTTTTGGTTTTTGGGCGGAATGGACGGAAAAAGCCACCGTTTCCGCCGCTTTTCCACAACTCCTTTCAAACTACTTGTATCAGGAAATAAATGGGACCATTCGAATCTACTCTGGATGATCTATCCAATGATGTAGGCTGCACCCAGTATTTCTGAAGAATTCAATTCAGTTTCTTTAAGCCTCAATTGGCTAGTATCGAGGTTGTAAGCTGACACAACGATGTTTTGTTGCGATCAAAACTTCTAGCGCCAGGCGGGACTCGAACCCGCACCTCCCTCTGACCGGGCGGGAATGCTCTACGCCATTACACCACCGGCGATCAACCGGCGCCGGTGGTGTAATGGCGTAGAGCATTCCCGCCCGGTCAGAGGGAGGTGCGGGTTCGAGTCCCGCCTGGCGCTAGAAGTTTTGATCGCA
This sequence comes from Heligmosomoides polygyrus bakeri, assembly GCA_947359475.1. Taxonomy (NCBI): domain Eukaryota; kingdom Metazoa; phylum Nematoda; class Chromadorea; order Rhabditida; family Heligmosomidae; genus Heligmosomoides; species Heligmosomoides polygyrus. Next base: position 72,744,524 of record OX375867.1, read on the forward strand.
ACAAAACATCGTTTCTGAAGAATGTTGATTCGGTGACCTATATAGTCTCGACGACTGCGGCCTCCCTTGGTCGCTCGAGCTAACTGCCCCCACAGGGAATATCTCCCGAGCTGGTCAAAATAAGCAGCTTTTTAAGTAAATTTCTTCTCTTCTGTCTGTGGTACGCTCTGCATGGTTCACTTTTTAATAGATGGTAAAAAATTGTGATCATTTCGATGTACTTAGTGGCAGCATTTTCCTCATCTAGGCTGCCAGTTCTTTGGAAATCATCCGATTTCACGGACTACCACTTGGTTTTGGCTTCGTCCATCAAAACCCAAAATTCAGTGATCAATTGAGCTAAAAGTAGTTTGAAAGATAGCTTAGGGAGGAAGACTATAGTCAAGCAGTTCGAAAACTATGAGCTGCCAAAGCCACACACAGGGTCAACTTTTTGTGAGAGAAGTGATTTTTGTCAAATGAACTTGATGTTGGAACTCTCGCCATCAGAAGTGCGGGTCGCAGAATGAAAGGGCGGGTCGCAGAATGAAAGGATCACGAGTGTGCTCTGTCACCATCCACCTGTGGTCTGCTTGGCTTGATGGTGGGACACTAACATAAGTAAACAAGCGGCTGAACTCTGTAGGAAGCGTCAAATGGCTCAAGCATAATATCGGCCAAAAATTGCTCTAGAATGGAAAACAATCAGGTCCAGTGGTTTCTCCAGTGAATTCTGAGTCAAATTGTGTTATTTTCCATAAATTTCCACTACTTTAACGATTTTCTGTAATTTTTGATTGTTGCCTGACCGTGGAGTGCGGTTTGAGCAACGATTAGAGCAACCGCCACTTTACCAGTATGGTGACCTCACGTGTGCCCCTTGATGTCTAACAGCGCCCTATAGACATATCGTCCGGCCTACGTCCCCTAGCACTTTTGCGCAGCCATGAGGCGAAGTGGTGGACACAAACATCGGAATACTTGAAGTTTTCCCTCAATCCCAGATTTTCGTAAAGTAAAAGATCTGCTACCGCTATTTCCTATCCATCTGGCTGAATCGGCACGTGTAATTGTTGAAATGGAGACAATGTTTTTGAACTCGTCATTTGAAGCCCACTTTAATCCATTTGATAGATCATCCAGAGTAGACGCATTTTTTTGCACAAGTACTTTGAAGGGAGTTATGGAAAAGCGGCTGAAACGGCGGTTTTTCCGTCTATTCTGCCCAAAAACCGAAAGACAGGAGCGGTATTGTACTATTGTGCATGTAACAGTTGCATGATCACAACTACCTAAAGGTAGCCCGACATCAACACATTGAATCAAACATGGGGAATTGCACAACACGAAAATCTAACAGGGGGTTTAGATACTAATTTTTGAAACCTATGAGTTTCAAACGTGACCCTACAAAATTTGGAATACTTTCATCGACGCCAAACGGCATCCAGGCAAATAGAAAGTGCCCAAGAATATATGGAGCACCGAAAATGGAAATGTCGCTAGTGACTTTGGTGAGTTCGGCGGAGTTCGTAGTATTGCATGTTGTAGCTCTATAAAGGGCAATGAAGCGAAGAGAGCTATCTTTCCCAATGGCGTAGGTCAAAATTTCGCAAGAATCCTTCACGGAATCCTAAAAAATCAAGGGATAGGGGAATGTGCTTCTTCATGAGCAATATGACTCCAATACCTTTCCTACACAACCGGTCACATCTTACCCACATATTGTCTGACATCTATACCCGTGAGTGGGATTTAGCTCATTTACAGAGAAGTAACAAGTGCCTCTGTTAAAACGCCAACATCGTAGCTTTAACAAAGAACCGAAACAAAAGAATTGCAGCTCTTAACTACTGATCGAATATTTGTGAGTAGACAGACATGAAATCGAAAGAATATTGTTCCATGGAGAGCATAGCAGTTTTCCGAGGAACTACTAGGCACAGAACCGAGGCAAGGCAAGATGTGTCACCGCTCCTCACCCTAATCTCTATATAGACGAGCTTCCCGCCAACGATCTCTCTCATTCTTCGTTAGGGAAGAGTGCAAGTAGATGGACTTTTAAGGAGAAACGCAGACGAGAAGCTCTCCTAACCGCCTGCCCTGTCTCAGTATTCCCATGCGGTATACAGGCGTAGGTGCACACTCAATATACAAGAAATCGAGATCTGATAACACAGGCGATATCCTGAGAGGAATCACCTAGCAGGTGATTCTTGCTGACTCTTCTCAGAGGCGCTGCTGCTAGGTGATTGCGGGAGGTTTGGTAGAACCAAGAAGCGTTTAAGTTCACTATCAGATCCAACGATGGACTGGAATTAGTAATATTATCACAATTCTACTTGGTCGTGCTATTCTACTTCGAAACCATAGAACTATTATTTTTTCCTTAATGGATAAATTCTCTTTCTTCACTCTTAGTAGCTCCTGCGGTACGGCGCCATTTCTTCTATTGCGCTCCTTGATCTCCTCGTGAGTCTCCATGATAAGTTCGAACACGAATCGAATTCGGCACAATGTCGCCTTCATGGCGTCAAGTAGCCTCATAAGAATCTGGTAATCCTCTTTCCCGCAATTAATCATTTTATCGGGAGTCATTTTATCGACCTAAGTACGTGGCACTGCTCCGTAACGGCGAACTTCGGCCTAAGAAGTACCTGCTACGGTGGCGTGTAAAATAAGGCAGCGCGGCAGGAGGTGCACCCGCCCCTTGCTGGGGGCGTGGCGTCAGGTGGTACACCGCTGTTCTGCGGACCGGAACTTTTGTTTGCGTGTCAAAGGTTTCGTAAGGCAGCCGTTAGACTCCTGGTGAAGCCTAGGGGGGTGGGGTCGGTGAGCAAGGGGGATGAGAGGGAGATCGCACGCCTCCCAGCAGGGGCGGGTGTACAGTATCGGACGCGTCTTTTGAATAGACCCCGAAAAAACCGCACTTTTTGCGGTTTTTGCGTCTTTTTGCTATAACTCGCCCAAAATTCATCCTTTTGAAAAACCAAGAGTATATTTGAGCTCAGGAGATCGAGCTCTATCGTTTGGTATATATAAGTCATATGAAAGATCAAAAATGGCAAAAATTGAAAACTTGCGCTCCATTGAGAAGGCCGGCCGCGGACGAGTTGTCGGCCGCAAGGCGCCAAAACCGTTGCATGCTCACAATTCCTCTAATTTAAGGTTTTTTGAGAAACGGTTGGTACCGTTCGATTCGTCTCCTCGAGATCTACACAACCATATATACATCTTCGCCAAACCACCGCATTTTCGCAGTGGGTGGTCAAAGATGGCGGGAGCAGACTTTTGCCATTGGAGAAGATTATATTCCAGGACTTGCATGTCTCGGAGCATCTCAAGCATGGCGTAAGCTGTGTTGTCATGCCAGGAATCGTCTGAGAGTGCGCCGTGCACAATGCATATAGGTTTTAGGTTGGGCATGTGTGACACGACTTTTTCAGAATTCGGTCGACCGCTGCGGGTACACGAGGCGAGGTAACAGCATGCAAACTCGCTGATGAGCAAAGCGCTGAAGGCGCTTTACGACGATCTGCTCCTAACTCTCCAGCTGCCTAAACTGCCTTAACCCCATCTGCCATTTTAGAGCCTCGGAGGGCGACGGCGCGAAGTTCCTTCCGCGCCCTTACTCGCCCACATTCGAGTTCTCGACGCTCTCAATGGTACCACTCTGTGCTCGAGAGGCTCTATCGAATGGTATTAATCTTGACCAATTCTGGGAATATCGACTTTTTGACAATTTCACATCAAAGGCGAGGCGGCTCAAGGCCGCGGCAGAAGGACAATGACGTCATCGAAAATCGGTATTTTTGAGCCGGGCCAAGTCTGATACCGTTCGATAGAGCTTTTGGTGGTGGATTGAATGGTGTTACTGCAAGCAGCAAGAACTGTAATATGGGCGATTAAGAGCGCGGAAAACATCGACCGTTGCTGTGCTAAATTTGACGCACGGGCGTGTTCTGAGCGCAATAACTCCGTCATGTTTGAATCTTTCAGGCAGCAACTTGTGCATTTTATAAGCAGTAGAAAGCTCAATAGGTGCGTTGAAACACAGCAATTTAGCCTACGAGTGGACAAAGTTACGACGGTGCGAATATGGTAAACCTTGTGTGACGCGATTTTTTCCGATTTCAGTCGACTAGCAAATTAGCTAAGGTACTTTTTGATGAAGCCGGAACTCCAGCTGCCGAAACTGCCTTAGTCCCAGCTGCCATTTTAGAGCTGCGGAGGGCAGCAGTGAAGATTCTTCCGCTCTTACTCGCCCACATTTGAGTTTTTGACACAACCGGTAGCACCATTTTGTTCAACTCGAATAGCTCTATCGAACGGTATTAATTTCGGCCAATTCCGGGAAAATTGATTTTTTGACAATTTCACTCGAGGACGAGGGCGCTCTTCGCCGAGCCTGCCTGGACGATGACGTCATCGAAAGTCGACGATTTCGAAAATTGCTAAATGTTCTTGTCCAAACTTCATTCAAATTCATCTAGGGGGTTATTTGGTGCGCTGTTTACGAATCCGATGTTCGTTTTTGAAAATTGCACCGATTTCGACAGGTTTTGGATTTCCTTCTGGATAACTGAGGGTGGTCGGGTCAGGAACACCGATTTTGCTCAAACTTAGTCAAAGGGCAGGGTATATTCAGGGTGCCGAATGCGATGCCGAAGTCCATTTGGCCGATTATGACAGGAAACCACCCATACCGATAACTGAGGGTCAGTGATCCTGACCCTACCAACCTCAAATGGCTGTAACGTGCCAAAATCGGTAGAGTTTTTAAAAATGGAAATTGGAT